>OX637535.1:89342782-89430282 GCA_951800035.1 Linnaemya tessellans | reverse complement strand
ATTAAAATTATTGGCTCACCTATGTGTAACATTGCGAATTGTGGTCTCAACTCATCATTTGATTTTTCATGTTTTATTTTTGTAGGCCATGTATATTCTTCCTGTATTAAAAATGAAGGTTCTTGACCATCTATTATCTAAATCAAACACACTTGTCCCTTTCGACTTAGTAGCATCATCGGCCACATTCATTCTAGTAGTATGAATACAGGGGTTCTGTATCACTTTTTCCATACAAAATTTGGCTCATGCCTACGCTACAGCCAGCATTGTACCTTTGAGTGATAGGTTTATAACATGTAGGGTGTTAATAGGCGACCATTGCTGATGGTAGGGTGTTTTGTGATGACGCAAATGAATTGCAAGGCGGAAAATTTTGTGATAAGGAGCAATATATTTTGTGTGTGTGTGAAATATACTTTTGTAATAACCCTGAAGGAAACGTGGGGTTAAGTGTATCCATGTCCATATTTTTGTCAACAATTGTGGTGTCTTTTTCGTGACACTGTCAACAAATTTTTATTTTTTTTGCTTTTGTTTTTGATAGATAGAGAAAATTATTGACGGCTAAAACAAATCATCAAGCTGATGGCTTCAAAATCGCTGGGTAGCCGACGGCAACTGTTGTTTTTGGCCTCGGTGATATCGTTAATAGTAAGTCAGTACAATCTTACTATTGGCATTTTCGCGGTTTGTAACATGGAGGTTACGTGTTAATATGTGATGTGTGTGTTGATAGGAGATCATTGCTGATGGTAGGGTGTTTTGTGATGACACAAATGATATGCAATGCGGAAAATTTTGTGATAAGGAGCAAAATAGTTTGTGTGTATGTGTGTGAAATTTACTTTTGTGATAAGGAGCGTAACATACCGTTGTTACGTTGTTGTTGATGATAGGGTGTTTTTGAAATAAAATTTGCGATAGTTGTGTGTTGATAAGGAACAAAAAAGAGATTGTTTATTTATATACATAGCAATTAAATTTATTATTCTAAAGGTACGTTCACACTTATCAAACATTTGCTCCGAAAAGCGTAACCACTAAATACTAATGAAAAATATTTTTGTTCAGCTACGTGTTTATTAATTAAAACAATTTCATACATAACTAATGGGCAGTGTCATGAATCCAATATTATTGGAGACTATTTAACTCAATAAATACATTTTTGAATTAAGAAGTTTTTTATTAGTGTTTAGTGGTTACGCATTTTTGGGCAAATATTTGATAAGTGTGAACGTACCTTAAGAAAACTCAAAGTAAATCAATTTTTTATTTATTAAAGGCACAATTTTTGCATTTAATTATATTATAAAAGTTGATAATATTTCTTGCTTTATCTCCGGCTTGGTTATTGCATAGTTTATGGTAGTGACATTGACAGGTGTCGGGTCCACATGTATTGTTTTCGTTTGACCAAATACAATCCTCAAAATGTTCACCATGTTTATTTTTTTATGGTTTTTAAGTTGTGTGCATACTCCAGCTGTGAATGTATATTGATAAGTTTAGTTTTATCTACATCAGATATTATATGAGAGCATGATTTTAAAAAATCGAATATTTCTTTGAGCATCTTGGTTGTGAATTACTGAAGTGTTTGTATGTAATCTTTTGTATTGATGGCTCTTATATATAGAAGATTTGAGTATCGTTCAGTGAGATATTGAGTTCCAAAATTATGTTTATGGTTTCTTTCGTCGGGGAAGATATCTCTATCGTCATCAGGATTGTATTGAAAACAGTAAATGTTTAATGTATGATATTTATAGTTACAGAAAACTCTGATCTCATAGTAGTCATATTTTAGATTGAAATGTCGATAGAAAACTTTAGAGCTCTCAATGATACCGCCAATGTTAGTTTCTTTTTGAATTAATTCTTTTCTAAATGCTTCAATTAGATCATCTATAGTAAAATGTTTTTCATTATCACTGCTTCGTGACTGCCGCGTGTAAGGGTCAGCTGTTGTTGTTGTTGAATTGTTTTCTGATGTAGAAGGATCTAGTTCAGTGGTAGGCACCGTCAATGTATTGGTAAATTGTCAATGTGTTGAGCTTCAGAGCTACCCACCAAACACAAAGCCAAGCGTTTGAAAGATAATGGTATATTTATACATAATTAGTAATATTTTCTAAGTTGAAAAAACGTTGATTACGTAAAATTATTAATTGAAAATAAAACTTTTTTTTAAGTAAACAGTCAAACGTTTTCCATTCAAGAAAAAATAAATAAAAAAAACAATAGCTTCTTGCTGGAGTATAACACTGAATATTCGCCAGAAACAAAAAATACGCGGTTGGATGTATCAAACTAATAAGCTTTGATATTTGTCGGCATGGAAGATAATTTTCATATGGGAAACATATTCAAAATATTTTTGATAAGATTTTACACAGTCTAATTAATTACACTAAGTGTATTACTAAATTAAGGGAATTAGTATAGTCCTCTTTCGGAGAAAAATTGTATAAAGGCATTGTATGTTATCGAAAGCATTGTTTATGGCAAAATATTTTTCCCATATCATCATGACTGAAATTGTTTGCTGGGCAAATATTCTGGAAAAAAATTCGTAAGCATCCGCCTGATATTCATTCGTCGCTGTCTCATCGACGACTAAATTAAAGAGGGTAAGAATACGTGTGAGTTTAATTAGCTGATATCAGCCACTAATGGGCATCTATGATCTAGTAACTAGATTCTAGTTGAACTGATAAATGTATTTCTACATTCAATGTTTGATTTGGGAGCTTAAATTTGAAATTAAGATATCTGTTTGTTTCACCATCTAATGAAATAGTACTATTATGAATTTGATGTTGCTGTTGTTGTTGTCTTTGATATTGTGAATAATACTGTGTATTACACCGTACAGTATTAAATTGTATTAGAATGGCTAGGATTATTTTTAAAAGTTTACATCCATAATGGTTTGTCTATAATGTTCGATTAGTTACTAAGAGTTAAACTATTATTCAATAGTCACTTTATATGTTTGTTTATAATTCTGAAGATTGGTAATTTTGATGTGTTGCAATTTGCGTGATAAGTCTTCTACTCGAACTTTCTCAATTTCACCATTACTGAGAATTCGTTCTTGTTCAATTTCACGATATTCAAAACAACTAATTTTTAAATATTGTGTTTCAAATCTACTGTTATGGATGTGCAACGAATAGGTATTTCAACATTTTCATATTGAAGATTAAAATGTCGATAAAATGCCTGTTTAGCATCTAGAATTCCACCTATATTCATTTCTTTATCCATGAGTTCTTTGCGAAATGCTTCTATTGCATCATCTACTGTAATTATTTTTTGCAGTTCATCTCTTGTTGTTGTTATTGTTGTGACTGGTGAATCAGTTGTTGTTGTTGTTGACAATATAGTTGATTTTGTCAGGTTTGGGTTAAAATATGAAAAGAAGGCATGGCTACTATTACTCTTTAAGTTTCCTGCTGTATCAGGGGGCAAATTACCGCACTCGATATCGAACGAAATTTGTTTTTAAATTGAATGGATATTTCGCTAGATATCGAATGCGGTAATTTGGCCCCTGATATGTTTATTTTTACCGCCTGTTTTAGGTTTATTACAGGTTTATTTGACAAATTTCCCATTGAAATACGTCAAATAAGCGCTTAATAAACCTAAAATATTTTTTATGAATACGGCAGTTAGAATCTCACTATTGGGAAGGGTAAAGTTGAATTCAATGATTTTTGAATTAGATTCGATTTTTGGAGTACTGTTGTTTGATATTGATAATGATATAGCAGTCAGTATTCTTAACACAACTAAAAACATACTATGCTAAACTTCATTGTTTTTGTTTGATGTATTAGATGTGTACGCAATTAGCACTAAAGCTGTAATGCTAGAGAATAGATAATAGCTTTCCTCTTTTATACATACCTATGAACATATTTACAACATTAAAGATTTCTTTTGTTTTTTATTTTTATACCCTTCACAAAAAAGTGAAAGGGTATATATAGGTTTGTCATTCCATGTGTTATTTTTTCGATATCCACATGGCACCCCATAATGTATATATATTCTGGATCCTTATGAATAGCGATGACGATTGAGCGCTGTCCGTCCGTCTGTACGTGAAATCGGTTTTCCCAAGCCCCCAGAAGAGCTAGAGAGTTCGTTCTTGAACCGTTAGATTGGAAATGAACTTAAATTCAGAAAGATCCGAAATATGGTTCCAGAGCTGGGAAGCTTACACCTATTTCCCGACGCAAAATTTATACCAAAAATCAATTACTTTTTTTAATGTTTGTAAATTAAACCTATTTCGTGCCGCAATGGTCTATTAAAAACTAAAAAATTAAAAAAAAATTTCCAGGGATAGGAAATTAAAAATTTTGTTCGGCCTATTCCGTATTTTGTAGTACATGTAGTAACCAAAATTGTTAAAAATTTCAAGTTTTTCTTTAACAAAACCTCTTTATACGTCATGAAGATTTTCCGTGGCAAAAAAAAAATTTAAATTCAAATTTTGCTTTCAGGGGTGGGAAATTGAATTTTTTTTTTGTACGTGAAAATAATCAAACAGGCTACTGGTATTTTTTATTGTGTTTTGCTAACTAAAACTATCATATAATTTAGAAAGAACAAAATTGGTATCAAAAATTCAAATATAAAAAATTAAATTTCGAATCCAGGGATGGACTAGTGCAATATTTTATGGTACATGAAAGTTACCAAAATGGTAAAATATTTGCAATTTTTCTTAAATAAAACTATGTTATACCTCAAAAAGCGTTGCACTGATAAAAAACAAAAAATTTCGATTCCAGGGTTGGAAAAATTATTTTTTTTTTGGTACATGCAATATTTTGTGGTACATGAAATAACCAAAATGGTTGCAAAATTCGATTTTTTGCTTAAACAAAACTACTTTATACACAAAGATTTGCATTAATAAAGAATATTTTAAAAAATTTAAATTTCGCTTCCAGGGTTGGGAAATTGACAATTTTGTTTATACATAAAAGTAACCAAAAAGGCAATTGACGTTGTTTTTTTTACTAATTAAAACTATTTTTTAGTTCAGGAATAACAAAATTGGTATCAAAAATTAAAAAAAATCTAAATTTAGATTCCAGATAACTGCAATATACTGTGATACATAAAAATGACCTAAATGTTTACAAATATTAAGGTTTTCTTAAATAAAACTATTTCATGCCGCATTAAGAGTTGCATTGGAAAAAAATTTAAATTTCGTTTCCAGGGTTGGGAAATTGAAAAATTTATTCTGCATAAAAGTAGCCACAAAGGCAATTGACGTTGTTTCTTTTTGCTAATTAAAGCTGTTTTATAATTCAGGAAGAACAGCATTGGTATTAAAATATGTATTTTAGAATGATTGAGCTCGAGGTCGTTTTTGTAAAAATCGTTATAATTTTTCTAGTTTATTCGATATTTCATCAACAATTTGTTGACATCATCAGGAATAACAATCGAAAATTAAAATTTTCTGTATAAATTGGTTTTGAAATATGAAAAAAAAATTTTTCGAATATATCTATGTTTTCAAAAATATTAACATAAAAACAAAAGCATGTATATAGCAAAAGCATGTATATATTTACACATGTATATACACATCAATACATACATGAACGTATACATATATGCATACATGAACATATGGGCATTTCCATTTTGGCTTTACGTTACTTTTGTACGACGATATGTTGAAAAAAAAACGTTAAAAACCAGAATTTAGAAAAGATTTTTTCTCACATTAGAGAAGTGATTGGATAGCTCTATATTCAGCCAAAAAATGGAAATAGTTGAGCCTAAGAATTTCAAGATATACTCCAAAAAGTGACCTGGCGTTACGCTACAAAAAACGGAAGTGCGATTTGACTTTGATAACAAAATTGTTGAACTCTGCGAATTGGGCAAGTATTTTTAATCAAATTTTTTTTGATAGGTTTTGGACCAATATACATTTATTTTCCAAGTTATAAATTGAACAAATCTTTTTTCCTTTTTTTTCTTTTATGAAAATTGGTCTGGCGTTACGTTACTGGCGTTACATTACTAAAATTTCCACTTTATTTTATTATGTTAAAAAAATGCGAAAAAGACATAAATATTAGAAAATTATATAAAAACTACAAAATACTAAATTTATTTTTTGCATTTGTTTTATGATTAAATATGTTTGTAGCAACAGTTTTGCATTAAGAGTATTATTATGAAATTGCTTTTAGGAATGTTAATTATAAAGAGAAAATGTCCTTGAAGTTAAGAAACACTTACAAAAACGGGAACTTCAAACTTGTAGCTCAGTATTTCACCATCCCAACAAAAGAAAGCTTTGAGCTCCTAAATTTAATTTATTTTAGAAGTTTCTCTTTTATAATACATTAGGAAAAAATCTGTTTGTTAACTTTTAATTTTTCGATCAAGGTGGACTTTTTGCTGGAAATGCCCATATACAACTACATACAAACATATATACACACACATAGAGAGATACAAACACATATGCATGTACATACACACACATACATATGAATACATATATATAAATAACTAACATAATTACAAATTAATATATTAACATACATACAAATTTACATACATATGTATATAACTAAACATTTACAATATTTAAACTATTCAATCAACATTACAAAAAGGATAAGAATTGATTACAGTATAGTGTATATAAATAACATAAAAATAATGACATGATATAAATATATATACATACTTATGTGCATGCATACTGTAATCAATTCTTATGCTTGTTGTAATGTTGATATTTCAGAAAAAATTAAACTAGTATCAAAAAATTATAAATTCGGTTCCAGGGTTGGAAAATCGAAAATTTTTGGTACATAAAAGTACATACATAAATTCCAAATTTTGTGTATTTAGTGAATTAAACCTATTTTATATATCAGAAAATATTAAATTAGTATGTATTAAAAAATTAAAAATTCGGTTCCAGGGTTGGAAAATCGATATTTTCTGATTCATAAAAGCAGCCATATTATATGTTATTTTTGATTTTTATGATGAATTATACCTTCTTTATATATCGGAAAGAAGTAAACTGGTATTAAAAACCAACAAAATCTAAAAGACGATTCTACTGTTGGACAATTACAACATTTTGGGGTACATAAAACGGATTTTTGTTTGTTTGTAAATTAAATATATATAATATTTTTGAAAGACGTTCATAGGCATTAGATATAAGAAAAGCCAAACATTTAGCTTCCTAGCCGAAAAATTTTAACGTTTTCTTAAATATAAAAGTAACCGATAACATCATTTTGATTTTTTAATTAAATCTACTTTCTGTTTTGGCAAGAGAGAATGACAGAAGAATTACATCTGTGAAGGGTATTTAAGATTAGGCACAGCCGAATATAGCACTTTTAATTGTTTTATTTAAATTTATATTTACAATATATACATACATAATTTTTTTATTTATATTTACAATATCTTTCTTATTTTATTTGTAAGAGGTATATATTCAAACATTCTATCGTTTATAATTAAACAATATGCAGATGTATTATATGGTATGTTCCTTAGTGTTTTCAATTCGCACATCCATGGGCCCAGTTTTAACTGTTTCATTTTGATGAGATACATCTAGTACAATGATTGGTGCAGTTGATTTGAAATTATCTCGTTTTAGTAATAGTTGTGGATCGCGTAAATAATAATTATATTGAAACTTTGAATACATATCATATAGTAGAGCGAACCGATTTCGTTCGAACTTAAGATTTATATCATCGTAAGGATATCAACACTTATTTATATTAATTATTTCACATTTTTTCTCCAAAATATAATTTTTGTTTTATTTTCAACCACCATTGTTTGCTTGAAATTGTAAAACATGTGTTCAGAGATGGCTATGTATAGCCATTCCTTCTAACATACATAAAACAGTCCGCTGATATATCTTTTGTACTCGTTCACACAATCGTATTAAAAAAAGCTGATTTTTGCCAAATTGAACTGTTACTTTTGTGTGTTCTGTGCTTATTATGTGGCTCAAACAACAATCTTGGTTGGAAGCTTGTGATCAGTGTTGTCAGATTAGGGGGTTTCCCCCTAGATTTAGGGGTTTTTTTCTATTTAGGGGCAGATTTAGGGCTTAATATTCTTTAGGGGGAAATTTTGGGGGTAAAAAAATTTTATTTAGGGGATTTTCGAATTTATAGTTTGGTACATAATAGTAAATAATTTAACCACTGAGCATGTCGAAGATATTGTATCGAAATGACGATTTAGAAAGTAATCACGCAAATACAAACATTAAAACATTTTTCTCGTTAAATCAATTTTGTTGGTTTTCCTTGAACTGCAAAATATAAATTTTAAAAAGTTGTTCATCTTTACAATTTATTACCAATATGCCAAAAAAGGATAACATATATAAACAAAAATATAATAAGGAGTGGGAAGCAGATCAGCACTTTAAATACCTTTAAATAAAATTTGAAACACAATAAATGCAAAATTAAATTTCAAATTGGTTAGCCCCTGTCCAGGAAGACAACTACAAAGCTTTATGCAAATATTGTACAAGCATTATGGTGGCTTAAGGAGACCTTATTGCACAACAAAATACGAAAATATATATTGAATTTGCATCCCAAACAAAAGAAGTACATGCACCCGTAACAAACTTTCTCAAGCCGTCTCTTACAAAAGAAAGACAGATTGCAGATATATTTTTTGGAGGCTTTTTATAAAAAAAAATAAAATAAAAATGTTGGGTGTTTTCGTGCTTTTCGCGTAAGAATGATAGTACCTCAATTCAAATTTAATAGAGACAAGAATGGTGAAACCAAATTACTACTTAAACTTTTCTGCTTTAGGGGGTTTTTTAAGAAAAAGTGTTGAATCTAGGGGGTTTCTAAATTTTTTTGGGGGGAAGAAAAAAATTATCTGACAATACTGTTTGTGATAGACTGAATGAGTGATGTCAGATGAAATTTGTAAATTTCCCTACGGTTTGATAAAAAATCCCTATATTTCACTACAACAGCAATTTTTCCCCCTACAATTTTTCCTACCTTATATTAGTTATAAGAAAAACTCAAAATTTATTAATAATTCAATATAGTAAATTTTATTTACTTTAAACAAAAAAATAATAACATACATTTTAAATAAATTTCAGGAAGTTTGAGTAAAAAAATAATAATATAATATTAAAATCTAAATATGTTTGTTTTCGTAACATGTAAAAAATCAGCTGTAAAGCACTTCTAAATTCATTTTCTGAAAATGACTTTCTGTAAATGTAATACTTACAAATATGGCGCTTTTAATAAATAAATATGTACGGTGAAATTTAAGTCAAAGAAAATTTTTCTTGTTTGCACTTGTTGGAATATTTCATATGAATACCAAAAACAAAAGCATAACATGTCTCAATAAATTGTAAAATTTTTCGAAAGCAATTATTCAATAATAAAGTAGCCAGATTGTGATTATTGAATCGATATACTTTTTTATACCACAGAGGTTTTTTCATAAGTCAGCTTATACATACATATTTTAATTTACATGCAAAGGCAAAATTCCCTACATTATTACGAAAATAAAAAATCTGTCTTTATTTCCCTACAGTCTGATTTTTGGAGACAAATTCCCTACAAGTAGGGGATTTTCACTACATCTGACATCACTGGACTGAATTGTGAATCACAATTTTTGTGATTTGTGAGCAAGAATGATAAAATAAAGTTTACGCCTTGCGCATGATTTACCGTTTGATGACGTATTTGTTCCCTCGAAGAGATTGCCAAATGTTTATTATATGCAAAACTATTACTTTCTCGTACAAAATTAATATTTTATACTATATTTGGCAACTCTTCACACAATTTACTCAGAGAGATATCTAAGATAAGAGATTGTGTTATATATTATAATAAATTGTGTTATAATTTAAAATTAAAATATATTAAAATAATTATTAAATAACTTAAAGTGTTAAAAACTTATTAAAACTTGTTTTTTAAAACTCATAAACTGTAAACAAAAAATCTAATTTAAAGAGAAAAGAGAACAAAAAGAGAAAACATGAAATGTGCAGTGGGCAATTGCAAACAAAGTAACAACATAAAACAACAAGTGAGAAATAATTGTGTTAAAATGTAATATTGTTATCAAATTTTTTGTTTGTTTTCAAAACGCTGTGTCATTTTATGGTTTTCCAAGAGATGAAGCTCAAAGGAAGTTATGGCTGAGATTTTGCAAGGAAAAAATTTTGTTTTGAATGGGGAAAAAAGACAAATAAGTAGCACTTGGGTTCAATATTTATATAAAATAACTATAAATGAACAATTTCAAATAAAAAAAGTGGAAAGTAAAATAATTTTTTAAAATTGTTTATTATCAAACAAATTTAATTTGAGAAATCGCGATTTGCGCCACTGTCCTGTTTTTACAACAACATAATAGTTCTGTAATTGAATTTTATTAGCCAATCAGAACACATGTTGAGTGACGTCAGAATTCCATCATGCGCAGAAAAGTATTTTTATTTCAGCTTGTTGGCGTAATCTTCATTTTATCAGTCTTGTTTGTGAGTAACTACAAATACGTGTGACTCTCAAGAGCAGATACGGGCGTTTCATAGCACAATTGTGCTGAGATCATTCACACGTATTCTTACCCTCTTTAATTTAGTCGTCGCTGAGACATCGACGAATGAATATCAGGCGGATGCTTACGAATTTTCTTTTATTTTATTTTTTCCAGAATATTTGTCCAGCAAACAATTTCAGTCATGATGATATGCGAAAAATTTTTTGCCATAAGCAATGCTTTCGATAACATACAATGCCTTTTATAAAATTTTTCTCCAATAACGGACTATACTAATTCTCCTGATTTAGTAATACACTTAGTCTTATAAATTAGTCTGTGTAAAATCTTATCAAAAATATTTTGAATATCTTTCCCATATGAAAATGATCTTCCATGCCGACAAATATCAAAGCTTATTAAGTTTGATACATCCAAACGCGTATTTTTTGTTTTGGCAAATATTCAAGCAAGCAACAATTCTTTTATTTATTTATTTTTTCCTTTAATAGAAAACGTAACAAATTATTGCCCTATCTCTTTTAATTTTTTTCATTTGACTGTTTACTTAGAAAAAGTTTTATTTTTAGGTAATAATTTTACGTAATCAACGATTTTTTCAACCTAGAAAATATTGCTAATTGTGTATAAATATACAATCTGTCAAACGCTTGGTTTTGTGTTGGGTGGGTAGCTCTTAAGCTCAACACATACACAATTTCCCAATACATTGACGGTGCCCACCACCAGGGCTGCCAGAAATTATTCGTGAAAAATCAGCAAATTTCCCAAAAAAAATCGGCATTATCGGCACTTTCATTTCTTAAAATCCGCAAAAAATCGGCATTAATTAAAAAACTTATTTTGACATATAAACAAAAACAATTCAATATAATTTATTAAATATTATACATAAAACAGTATGTATAAATCAATAAATTTGCACCTCACAAGTTTTGAAATTATTTTGGGGTTTCGTTTAATCTCCCAATTGGCAATTTAAAAGAAACGATTTATTATTTTATTCATTTAGAATGACTTTTACTTACAAAAAATACATAAGATCAACTTGCTTTTTATAAAACAGTATAAAATACTTAAAAAAGATGTGTGGTGTCGTCGGACACCGGAAAGGAACGCAGTTCCTTATTATCAAAATATTAATTTTAAGTTCTATTCGAGGTATAACAAAAATAATTATTCGGGTATACATTTTTTATTAGGATTTTGCTTTTCGCCGATCAACGAAAATACAGAATCAGTTTTGTTCCCAAACGAAATTGAATTCTGTCACGGCCCGGCTGCGTATGATTAATAATTGTTTGTATGGAATTGTATTACTCATACGTCTTAAACATTGAGTTAGAAACAAAATATCTTACGTTACGGACGTTTCTTCCCGGTTAGGGTACCCCTCCGCAACGTCTCATAAGGAACTTCGTTCCAATTCATATATATACGTCTTTTCCAATAGTATTTCAAAATTTTGCTATTATATTTCAGAATTTCCTAAAAGTTAACTCTACTCGTAGGTTCTAAAATAGGAGTTACAAAATACAATTAAAAATTTAGAATATTATCTAATATGTAACTGTAAATCCTAAAATTTTTGAACAAAATTCGTAAATATAATACAAAAATTGGAAATAATGTGTTTTTCATAAATCAATCATAAATACTTGATTTTGACATTTTTATTAAATCGTTATTTATTTCGCAATTAGAGTTTTTCATTTTAAAATAATCTTTAGAATAAAGAATTCCTTCTTTTAAAGTTTTATTTTCTAAAGAACATCGGAATTTCGTGCACACCTACAACAAGGCAATTGAATTGTTATTAAAAGAAGAATTATATAATAATAGAATTATATAATAAAAGATGTTCCACACTATTATTAAAAAAATCTGCATTTTTTAGGGGTAAAATGGGCAAATCGGCATATTGATATTTTTGAAGTAAAAAATCGTCAAAATGCCGATAAATCGGCATTTCTGGCAGCCCTGCCCACCACTGCTCAAGAGCGAATTTATATACAGGTGAATTGTGCTCACCTACATTGCCTACATCTAAATCAGGGATTTCCATTTCTTTGCACAATTGTGTACACCACTACTAACACATATTTTTATACTCTTCAATTCAGTCGTCGATGTGACTTCGACAAATGTTCATGTCTAGCGGATGCTATATTATTTTGTTTCAGCTTACACTCAAAAAATATTGTGTATACCACTACTAATACATATTTTTGTTTCAGGTTAACAGAAAAACTTTATGATGGCACTTAAATTAAACATTTTTTGTGATGATAGAAAATTTGTAGCAGTTCTTTACCAATTCAATGTCGCTGATTTTATATCAGCTGTGCACTGCACTTTTTTTCTATCAGCTGTGATTTGCGTGCAATATTTATTTTTTATGAATTTTTAAAACATAAAATTCTTTAAAAAAAAGTGCAGTTTTAAAATCAGCGACATTAAATTGGTAAAGAATTGCTACAAATTTTTTATCAACACAAACATTTTTTAATTTTGTACCTTTGTGTTATACAACTTATAAAATATATTACTAACATTTTATTTCGGCTGTAAATGAATGTATTCTCAAAATTTTTTTACTCTCTGGTACTCACTACTACACAACCAAAAAATTTTTGGAAATGCCTGATCTAAATCATAGATGATCAAAAATAAAAGTGAAGATGTATTGGTTAGAGATTTTGCCCAGCAAACATAATGTCAAACGCTTAAAATAAGAAAAACAGACAAGAGTTTTTGCCATATATAAATAACTTATTAAGTGAATGTAATTTTAATTTTAAGAAAAAAAATATCGGGAACCGTATATAGCAGTTATCAATATCAAAAAATAGAACAGTTATATTGAGAACAAAACAAAAATAAATCTATTTAAACCAGTTTTTTATGTAAGATTAAAACTTGAATGTTAGAAAGCATCATTTATCATAGAATACTTTTCACATTTCATTCCGTGAACGTGTATGCTTTTATTCAATTTCGAGTTTAATTTTTGTGTTCAATTGTAATTGAATCGCTTGTGTTTGCTATGCTTCGTCCAACAAGAAGCAACAACAATGCTTAATAAATTTCTGAAATAAAATGACAACAACCATCCGCATGTGTTCTCATCGCTTGCTCAACGACGACTAAATGAAAATTTTTATAAGAGCATAACAAATGTGTGTAAATTTTTTAAACAATTGTTGTATGGGCTGAACACCACTGATTTTTAGATATTTTGATTCTAAATATTAGACAATACTAACATTGAACGTGACATTCCGATCTGTCCTGCTTTCAAATAAATATTTCTTGTTTTAGTCCATACATTCTATTACAAATATAAATTATGTAATTTCAAATATATCAAAAAAAAATTTAAAAATATAAGGTCTAAACTTTTATACAAAAATTTATTTTATATCCCACCTTCGAATCCAATTTTTTTTAGATATTAGACATTTAAAGAACTTTTAACTAAAGTTCCAAATAAAATAAGACACGCATTACATTGTTACGAAGAAAGTAACATGTTTTCAATCATATGAAAATTTTGATTTTCATATGTAATATATATATATATATATATATATATATATATATATATATATATATATATATATATATATATACACTCAAAATATTCTGTACGTAAAATTAACTGAAATTGTCATATAAAATAAATGAATATTCGATTAAAAACCGGTCAACTTATTATTCATTTAACTTTAACAAAAATGTCATTTAATTTTATATGTTAAAAAATTAACAGACTTAAATCTGTAAAAAATATTGCTTTTCTCTTTTATTTTCTTCATTTTAACTTTCAAAAAAACAAGTAGCTAAAACATTAGAAAATGAATGACTCTTTCTTTACTCGGATTAATTTAACTGTCAGAAAAAATAATCATAATATCCGTCAAAATAAAAGACGTTTCCTTTGTTTCTGATATTTTTACTGTCAAATAATCAACACCAAATTCCGTAAAAACAAATAGTTTTTGCTTTATTTTTTGATTTAACTATAAAAAAATCAAAATCAAATTCCGTAAAACCAAATGATTTTTGAATTATTTTCTATAATATAACTGTAAAAAAATGAATCCTAGATTCCGTAAGAATAAATGATATTTCCTTTAATCCCTTTTTTATGGATATAAATATAAACCACAGATTCAATAAAAATAAAAGACTTTTCCTTTAAATCGTTCATTAATAATTAATTTTTTTATTAATACAAAAAGTAATAAAAATAATTATCCAGTAGCTTTTGAATAAATAATGAAAAAATAAAATAATAAAAAAACGAATGCAATCCTGTAAAATTAGTAATATGTGTAAATTATTATAAATTATCATGTACTCAAACACAGCTAATCAGGTCTGTTACAGAATTAGTCTGAAACTGAAAATATTAATATTTTCCAATACGTAATGTTTTGGTTTTGCTTGTTCAGTTTTCCCGTTCTTTGGCGTTTTCAATTTCATACTAGTTTTGTTTCTGTGTCACACCTAAATATCTTCGGGTAAAGTAAAATAATTAAATTTTGGTAAGTAAAATAATTAAATTTTGGTAAGTAAAATAATTAAATTTTGCTTAATACTATATTCAATAAAAATAAATAAAGGAAACTATTTATTTTTGTGATTCAAAAAATAATGATAAGCTTCTTAAAGAAGTTCCCACATGATCACCCTTTAAATTTATGTCAAATAGTTTTTTTTGCACAAACAACCAAAAGTTTTTATATTTCGTGTTGTATTTTAAATTGAATACTTGGTGGATTTTAAAACATAGGGCTAATGCTGCTGCCACCGTATCTACTTTATATATAATTTGGTCTACTACCACAAAGATATCTTCAACAGCAAAGATACTTTTTTTAATTAGGAGAAACGGCGAATGCCCGGTATATAAATTTAACTGAATCTCCTTTTCTATGAATTTTATGGTAGTCATTTGAGATTCCGCTTTAGTTGCTTTTCCAACTTCTTTTGAAACCCTTTCCGGTTTTAGAACTCCATGTAATAGCACTATAAAAAAGTACATCTTTTGTATCTTGAAAGAAAAAAATTTTATTAATTTTTGAAATATTTTATTGTATATGTGTGTATGTATTACTTTGATCAAATGTTGACCATTTCTCCTTTGCTTCTACCCATACTGATTTCATTTTAACGTCTTTTAGAGTCATGTTGAGGTACTGTGGCAATATGCTATTCAATTTCGTCCAATTTAAAAAGAAGTTATTATTTTTATCCGGATATAACCCCTCAAAATCAATTGAAACCTAAAAATAGTATACAAATATTGTATATGCAGAAAAACATAAATATGTATGTATGTACATATATGTATATTATTTTTACCAGATCCGCTCCAAAAGTCTGCTTATATGCAAGCCAACTGTCAACAATATTTGCATCCGTGCATTCTGTTAACTCTTTCAGGCGACAGTTAATACCAGGGACCGGAAATAAGAATTATTTTTAAATTTTTGAAGAAATAAATCATACATAAATGAACATCGTAGAAAACTTTTAATTACACCATCATGATTTTTAGGCGAAATGCATCCAACATATTGCATGATTTTTAAATTTTTGATTTTTATTTTAACAATCAAAAGTAAGAGTTATTTTTGATATTTATTTTTTTAAATGAAACATAAAAGTTATTTTTGATTTTTATTTTTTTAAATGAAAAATAAGAGTTATTTTTGATTTTTATTTTTTTAAATGAAAAATAAAAGTTATTTTTGATTTTTATATTTTTAAATGAAATATAAAAGTTATTTTTGATTTTTATATTTTTATATCAATAATAAAAATTAATTCAAAACTATTATTTATTTGTTGATGTCGTATGTATTATAATATGCTGCTTCATTCAAATTTCTATATGAATATAATATATTATGTGACTTATAAATACATTATCAGCTATAAAAACATGAATGCATAAAAATAGCTTATACGTTTTGGCTGTCATTCAAGTCAGTGTTAAGAGGTCGTTTTCAGGTGTTCAATTTTACCATCATAATTGATTTTGAATGTTCCTCATATAAATTATATCCCAAATCTCCCAATATTAATCTGAGTGCAGATATGACCTTTCTACACTGACTTAAGTGGCAGGTACAGAATGAACAATTAAAGCTAATTTTCGAAGCCTTGGAAACACAAACATATTACCTATGTCACGAATTTTGAATTGATTTTTATTATTGATATAAAAATCAAAAATAACTTTTATTATTGATATAAAAATCGAAAATAACTTTCATTTTTCATTTAAAAATATAAAAATCAAAAATAACTTTTATTTTTCATTTAAAAATATAAAAATCAAAAATACCTTTATTTTTCATTTAAAAAAATAAATATCAAAAATAGCTCTTATTTTCTATCTAAAAATATAAAAATCAAAAATAACTCTTATTTCTTGATTTTTTTTGATAAAAGTCATAACAGTTACGGTCCCCGGTTAATACATTGTTTCCAATGTTGGCATGTTTCTTCCTCATTGGCAAAGTTGTATTTTAACAAAGATTTTATTTGTGGTTCAAGTTCATGCTCTGCAAAATGCAAAAGATAAATGGATATATAAAATAAAATGGAAATAAATACATATTTCGTACATACCATTTGTAAGGAAAGAAATATTTTTTCAGTGCAGTGTAGTTGAGACTTTTTATTTGGTTTTACATTTGGCTTCAACATATTTTGATATCTGAAAAAAAATTTACCTTTCGCCCTTTGGTTTTTTTGTTTTTCAAAGTAAACTTCTTGTGCTTCGTTGGGAAATAATGATACGATTTGTGATGCAAGATTTTGCAAATTATTTGAATCTAATTTTATATTTTTTGACATATAGAAATCTATAAGTGCCCTAGACAACTTATTCTGCTCGGCTGTCCCCAACTGTCCATATTTGTCATAATAGGATCTGAGTTCATTATAAATTGGGTTGTTTCGGAATACGTGGTTTAATGTCTATATATAAAAAAATATCTTGATTTGTTTTAATTTATGTATGTATGTATATAACAATAACTTACATAATTGTCATTGGTTTCTTGATTAGTGTACGTGAAAGAGTGGTAACCAGTTTTCTCACCAGCGTTTTTGTTGGTTTTTGGAGTCCCGTGTAGATTTCTAAATACAAAAATTAAGGGACTACGTATCTATGTACATATGTATTTATGTACATACATATATCATGTATGCAACGTACCAGTGTACGTTTTTATTCAAGATGAAACACCACAATTTTTTTTTTAATTTTTAATATATTATGCATACATATGTATGTATGTATGTACACTTCTTGCACTTTAAATGTCATATACTGATGTACATATGTATGTACTCCTACTTACATATTTACACAAAATACTTGAACAGAATTTAAAGAAGATTAAACAAATTTATTTTATATGTACTTGGAATTAAATCAACGCCACTCTATTCCGGCTTGTACTTAAACACTGATCGTTTCGCTGCCACCTGTAGACTAAATTCACCATGATACAGATGTATGGATGTGTGTTTGTACAAACATACAAATAAATACAGTTACTTTTGCATTGACATTAAATGAAATATCCCCGTGAACATTTTTTGCCGACATGTCTGATAGAGAAAATCTGAACTTTATTAGACAATCAATCGAGTTGTTAGACATTTAACAGATTAACATTAGCCATTAACGTTAATGAATTCAAATAATGGTTATAATCAGGATGAATTTCTAAGGGGTTTGTAGGGCAAGGAATTTAAATATCTTTGGGAAAGTAACAAAACGGGCAGTTTGTAAAACATATTTATTAATTTTATAAGTAACATATTATTTATATTAAAGTGCGATAACAAAAAAAATTTCATTATTTTCGATAATAGTTATTGGTAACCAAATTATTTTTTTGGTTGATATAATAGTTATTCTTAACCAAAAAAATATATTTCTTATTAAAATGGTTACGGTGACCAAAATAATATATGTATATCTTACAATAATGGTAAACAAATAACCTAAAACAGATAAAGGGAATTTTCTCGTAACCTTTTTATCCGAAAGAAAAAAATAACAAATATTTTGGGTCCCTGATAAATATGTATATTTAACTGAAGAAATTAAAAAGAAAAAAGTGGAAAAAATAAAACAATTATTATTTTCTTTTCAGAATTATATGCGAAATTATTAATATTTATCGTAAAAAGGTTCAGAAATTTCTGGAAAATATCTGACGTTGTGTCAGATTTTTGTGCAAAGTTTCTGACCGAATTCGGCAAAAATTGTTCGCTGGGATGTATGTATGTATTGTTGCATGCAAGAATGATAAAATAAAGATTACGCCTTGCGCATGATTTACCGTTTGATGACGTAGTAGCCCCCTCGCAAAGGTTACCAAGTCTGTATCACAAGAGAAATTTATAATTTCTTACAAAAAATTTATGTATTTTGTAATAGTTGGCAGCCCTGTAATTAATTTACTCAGAGAGTTTTAAAAAAGTATTTCATCGGTACTTAATAAACAACGAATTTCGTGTCATATTTTATAATAAATACATATAAAAAATATTAAAATAATTAAAATTATAAAAAAGTGTTTAAATTTGGTTGTTTAAAAGCTGCAAAACTAAGAAAAATAAAAAACAAAATAAAGTGAAGAGATAAGAAAGAGAGCAAATATGAGATGTGCAGTGGACAAATGCAAAGAAAGTAACAGCACAAAAACAAGTGAGAAATTATGTTAAAACCTAATATTTTGAGTATTTTTAATAAAACGTTTGTGTTTTCAAAAAGCTGTATCGTTTTACAATTTTCCAAAAGTTGAAGCTCGAAGGACGTTATGGGTAATCTTTTGCAAAAGAGTGAATCCTGTAAATGTGGATAAAGAAGTAATTTGTGCTTTACATTTCAAGCAAGAGGATTTTGAAAGAAACTTGAAATTTGAAATGGGTAAGTTAAAACAAAATTAATTCTTGCAGTACATTACTAAGGCGTTATGAATAGGATTTAGCAAACGGCGTGCAAAAATATTAAAATCCCATGCAGTTCCCTCTTTAGACACTAGTGCTATTGAAATTGAAACGACAACTGCTAATGAAACTGAAGTTGCAAAAGTATATGAAAGACTATGTGAAACTGAAAAACAAAATGATATTTCGAATAGTTTTAAAGAAAAATTGGTCACGGAAAATGCTCCACGGCCGACTGATCTTGAAGATCTTGAAAAAGAAGATGGCCTCCAAACTTACAATAAAACTTTGGAAATGAAAATGTATGTACATTTTTTAACATTAAGCAAATATTTATTTGAATCGTTTTTAGACATGCACTTCTCAAGGAAAATTTTAGGCAGAAAATAGCAAAAAGTCAGTGTGATGTCATTATAAAAAATTTATCATGTCGTATTCAGAAATTAAGCTTTGCAAACGTTAATCTTGAGAAGGCCTTGAGACGTTTGTTCTCTATAAAAAATTTTCTTTTTGAAAACTATATTTTATTTGCAGCAATAGTGAAATATTGTATTAAAAGTAATGAAAATCTATATATGGAATTATTACAAAGAATTTGTTTGCTTTCAAAAAATTTAGGTAGAAAATTAACAATTTGTCCCACTGTCATGTTTTTACAATAACATAATAGTTCTCCAACTGAATTTTATTAGCCAATCAGAGCACATGTTGAGTGACGTCAGAGCTCCATCATGCGCAGAAAAGTATTTTTATTTCAGCTTGTTGGCGTAATCTTTATTTTATCATTCTTGGTTGCATGCATGTTAGCTCAAAGAGAAATAGAATTGTTTGAATCAGTTAAAATTAAAATTGCTTAAAATTTTAAATGTTTGTTCATTTAGGAATTATTATACGGAATACTTCTTGAATAAAGTACATTCCGTTTCTTTAATAATATTGTGAATATACTTACAAAATAAACAACGGACAATATTGAAAGCAACCGAAAATCCGTATTAATGTGTAGTTAGTTTTTTGAATGACTGTTAGAATCAGTTAAAAATTAATTTGCTTACATTTTTAAATGCTTATGCATTTAAAAATGACTGAACTTGAACAAAATACATTCCGTTACTGTCATAATTTTGTCAGTGTATATATATTTATTTATATATATATATATACATATATATATATATATATATATATATATATATATATATATATATATATATATATATATATATATAAATATATATATATATATACTATTTTTTTAACCTTGTCATCGTTGAAGAACTAAACTTGCATTTAGTGCGTAACATCTGTTAATTGTAAGCAGCCTTTTTATTTTATGGTACACTTCTACCTTTAATTTGTCACATGAAACCTTATGGTCATGCAAAAGAGACTTAATGTTACCAAATTTGTTGAAAATACTAAAAACGTGATTGGAGAGCTCAAATCAACGGCAAAAGTTTTAGATATTTTTTTATTAAACATACAAGTGTGATTAATGTTTATTTTAAAAACCAGTTTCAAAACTTTACTGAAATTGTATAGTCTCTGGAACAAATTTTTGGTTTGGTTGGTAACTTCTTTACACTTCCGTTAGAACTAAATTTAAATCAACGAAGTTATAACAAATAGGTGTTTTAGTTAAATGGCGAAGTAGTTTGTTCTGTTGTCTCTAATGAGAAAAGCTGTGCATTTAAAAAAATATATAAGCAATGTAATAAAACTAAAATAGAATAAAAAAGTTAAATTTACTTTCAAAAACAAGCATAAAAGTGAAATAGACAGAAATATGAAAACAAGAATTATGTGCAATGAATGTGCGAGTCAAATTTGCTTGGAATTATGGAGGAGTTGGAACACGAAATGTGAACTAAAAATGTTATTAAAAATTTATGTGTAAACATTAAGAAAATAATCAAGTTTGATACATCGCAAATGATGTGGAATGATGATACGAGGTCGGTTTATTGTTGGTAGGATATTAATTAAATTTTAAGATCCGGAATGCAACATTTAAAATATGTGACAGTCGCGCTGAGCCCGTCAACATCAAACATCGTTTGCATTATGTGCAGACAGGTCAATGACCATTTAATATCTTAGGAGAGTTTTGCGTCTCACTCCTACTAGATAATTTAAACCTCTCAGATTTACGTTTTTTCTGAGTAATTTTCCGTCGTAAACTATATGTTACTACTTCTTATGTGAAGGCATGAGTCGTGTACAGTCCAAGGACTGGGATATAATCGGCGCCCCGATCACGGAATACAACAACCTGAACCTCAGCTCATAAGACAGACACAAAACGATCAGGGCTTAACCAAGCAGGACTGCTAGAAGACGCATGAAATGGAATAATTTAATGAATGTACTTGTAGTGCGCAGCTGCAGGCAGTAACTTTACCAATAATTTTTAACAAAATATCCTGAGACTAAATGTTATACCAACAGCAATAATTAAGGAGGAATTTCGTCGAAATATTGAACAAGATGCCCAATTATTCATGATCAACAACAACAAGAATAATTCCAACTACGCCCAGGAGTACAATTCGCCGAATTTAATGCAATAACTGCCAGATCTTATGGACACAGCAATAACTGAATATGAAGGAAGAAACCCTACTTGCTGGCTAAGAATTCCCAAAATTTATCCAAATAAAGGTATAATGAATATAATAGATGTGGTCACGTCAGATAATTCTCCCTCAATGTGAATTAAGACTTATTCGCAAACTTAAAAAATCCGACTGGATATAGGACATCTAACTGAGTACGTAAGAGCAATAACGTCTGTAAAGTTTGAAAGGAGCATTACAAAAATCCTGAGGAAACATAAGGTGCATTCTAAATACGATGAACCTAATCCTACAGTTGTAGAACGCCTCAGTACTCTGAACCAAAAGCTGTGAGTTACAGCAATTAGGCTAAAAAAATATGAAGCCTGTGGTCGAAGGAGGAAAAATCACATGCTATTGAGTCAAAATGACCGCATTTCACCGGAAACTGAAAGAAAAGAATGCAAGTCTCATCGCTAGATACCCAACCCAACAAGAAATAGAACATTTGTGGCAAGAACAGCTATCAACAAGGAATCATGTTAACCCTAATGCATGCTGACTGGAGGGTGGAATACTACGGACACAACAAATAGAACTACCGCAATAGAATAATATTGCAATTAGTGAGTAGAGACAATTATAAAATCATTGCCAAGTTGGAAAGCGATAGATCCCGATAATAGAATTTAGTTTACTGAGCTAGTTCACTTAATAGCTCAGTAATAATGAAACACCCAAAGTGAAACAGCAAGAGTGATTAAAAAAGTTCTAACCATATAAATACTTTATTAAAACACCTTAGCCATATTGGAAGGTGCCAGATAACGATGATATCGTGGGGTTTCAGAGACAAATATCCTCCAATATCACCTTTAACATATTAAAAAAATCAATCGGAAGTACAATGCGACTTTCTGAACAAGTAGAGTATGAACTATATATATATATATATATATATATATATATATATATATATATATGTATATATATATATATATATATATATATATATATATATATATAAATATATATATATATATATATATATATATATATATATATATATATCTATATATCGCAAAGGGAGTTCAACTTCCCTTAAACGGGAGTAAGCTCCCGTTTAAGGCATTAAATACCTACGCTACCCCAATATCATGCTATTCTTTCGATATAATTTACTGGAGCCAAACAGATGTACAATCTTGAAGAGAAAAATAAGAACTCTGCTATCTAAGGATTATAAACATCATCAGCAGTTTAAAGGCTTACTCCGCCACAGGAAGGGGATTGACCGACATAGGCAACCCTCTTGACAACTTTAAAATATCATTGCGGGAATACTTCTTAAGTACAATAAGTCTGAAACTTCACCGTGCTAATGCTGCTAAAAGTGGCAGGTGGATGAGCAGAGCCCTGCATGGGAAGCATATATACTCTATACGCCACGAACATGTCAACAAAGATGCTTCAAATTATGACTCAAAGTGGGCAGGTGTTTCCGGAAACAGAAGGTCTTATGATTGTCATCCAAGATCAGGTCATACCAAGAAGAAACTATATGAGATGAGTTGTTGTGACACAGACATCACAAGGGATACTTGTCAATACAGGTGGGTGTGCAGCTATAGAAGCCATACAGTTTGTAATATCAGGCAAATTCAACAGAAGGCATGACGCTATAGTCAAAATTGTACACCAGAAACTTGCAAGCAAATCCAATCTTGAACAAAGAAAATAACCCATTTAATTGTATTAGCCATGATATGTGTTAGAAAACGAAACATCGCGACTTTACCAGAAATTATCTTTTTTGACAACGGGAAAAGTAAATTGTTTCTAGCTGCGGCTTGAGCTACCAATAAGTATAGAATTCAAACCAAAAAAGTTTGGCTTAGGTATGATGAAACAAATATTGGACATCATATTTCCTAATAAAATTTGTTTATATAAGAAGTGTTATCACATTCAACTAAGCCACCTAATAAGTGGTGACAAACACAACACATGAGCACTGATGATGAAAGTGTTGCGGCCTTCGAAAACAGCTGTTCTGCTCTGCTGTGTAAGTTGAATAACTAAAAACTGATGTTAACTTTCCTTTGTGCCTTGGAATATTTCTCATGTCTCTCTGAGATTTAAAAACAAATTTCGAACAATTAGCCTACAAATCTTAATTTAATTTTTTTCTAATTGGTATGACCGTCCCGAAAACTCAAATTCTACAGATAAAGTATACGGAAAAAATATCAAAGTACGCGCAGCTCATAGAGGCTATACAAAGACAATGTGAGGTCCAAGAAGTAAGGATAATACTGATGCTACTATGAAGTACTAGAGTTATTCCACACAATATGCTGGTTGATTGTAAGAAATGGGGTTAGACCCTGACCTTTATAAAAATATCCAAAAGTCAACGGTCAGAGAAAAACTAGAATTGTGAGCCGGTTTATGGAAGCAAGATAGATTGTGATATTAAGAATAATAAATTAATAGCATTGCTAATAATAATTACAATATATCACTGTTAAATTAGCAACAATTCGTACCGAATCCTATTGATAGAAATATCTGAGGTAGGTGAATTTCCAGCTATGGAAAGATGTAATTCGATAGTAATAAAATATGTGAAAGATATCAAAATTGGTTACACTGCAAAATGTAAATCAGTCAAAACCGATTCCTCTTCAAGGGTAAATGAAAAACTTTGCATTGTGAATTTTATAACTTCCTTCGTTTCTCTCATCAGATTCAAACGCATTGACTGTGGATAGAAATAACAAACTTTAAAACATTTACAAACAAAAATTATATACAATTTCGCACTCTTGTGCTTTATGTGTATCACATTTCGTCAAAGTGCCAATGAATAAATGACGACTGACTGGCAATATTTCTTTGACGACGTAGAATTAGTAAGTAAATTTACAAAGGAATGACGGTGTTTAATGAAGGGCTCAATTTAACGCTAGACTTAGCACAACCCAACTAGCTACAGTGCACAGTGGGTAACGCGACACAACAAATACATGTACACGTATTAAATACAATGAATTTTTTTCTGATACTTAAGTTATTATTTGATTCTTTTGTCTAATTTTTTAACCTTTTTTCTTTAATAAATAATATATTTGTTTGAGGTTAATTTATATTAATATTTGTTATTCTTCGATATTTCGCTAACCATCGGTTAGCTTCTTCAGGAAATTATTTAGTTTTGTTAATTTTTTATCGGGCTTAAGTTCGAATCTTGCATGACTGCAAATTATTTTTTGTTATTTTTTATTATTAATAAATGAATTTGTTTAAATTCTATTTATTATTTTATATTAAGATTGGAATATTAAGAATATTTTTAATAATCATCAAACCAGCAGAACGGATCAGTACTGATTTCGAGGCCGCTACGCCATCTCATCAGCGTTCTTTGTTCAATAATTTGCAGTCATGCAAGATTCGAACTTAAGCCCGATAAAAAATTAACAATTTACATAAGAAAAAGTTCGACTAATAAAAATTCATACATAATTTAAAACATTGCGGGGGCACGCGCACTTGTTCAAAGTAAATTGACAACTAAATTCAATTACTTGAACATAAATAACAAAGAAGCTTTACCTATCAGCAGCCGATGGCTCTGGAAAAAGCAAAAGAGATATTGGAATATTTGGAATATTAATCGTCAGGGTTGGGGAATTTCGTACTAACCAAAATGTAATAACTTAATAATATGAATGTGATAACTTCTCATATTCAATTTTCGTTAAAATATTGGTTAAATAGTTGATATTCCTACTAACTAGCACCACTTGCAAAAGTGGGAAAAATTGAACAAAGAACGCTGATGAGATGGCGTAGCGGCCTCGAAATCAGTACTGATCCGTTCTGCTGGTTTGATGATTATTAAAAATATTCTTAATATTCCAATCTTAATATAAAATAATAAATAGAATTTAAACAAATTCATTTATTAATAATAAAAAATAACAAAAAATAATTTGCAGTCATGCAAGATTCGAACTTAAGCCCGATAAAAAATTAACAATTTACATAAGAAAAAGTTCGACTAATAAAAATTCATACATAATTTAAAACATTGCGGGGGCACGCGCACTTGTTCAAAGTAAATTGACAACTAAATTCAATTACTTGAACATAAATAACAAAGAAGCTTTACCTATCAGCAGCCGATGGCTCTGGAAAAAGCAAAAGAGATATTGGAATATTTGGAATATTAATCGTCAGGGTTGGGGAATTTCGTACTAACCAAAATGTAATAACTTAATAATATGAATGTGATAACTTCTCATATTCAATTTTCGTTAAAATATTGGTTAAATAGTTGATATTCCTACTAACTAGCACCACTTGCAAAAGTGGGAAAAATTGAACAAAGAACGCTGATGAGATGGCGTAGCGGCCTCGAAATCAGTACTGATCCGTTCTGCTGGTTTGATGATTATTAAAAATATTCTTAATATTCCAATCTTAATATAAAATAATAAATAGAATTTAAACAAATTCATTTATTAATAATAAAAAATAACAAAAAATAATTTGCAGTCATGCAAGATTCGAACTTAAGCCCGATAAAAAATTAACAATTTACATAAGAAAAAGTTCGACTAATAAAAATTCATACATTATTTAGTTTTGTCAAAAATTTTCTTTTCAATTAGTATATACAAAATATTTTTAACAACATAAATCATAAATTTTAAATATTAAAAAATACTAACTCTAAAATGTGTAAATAGTTTAAATTAATACAATTTTAAATATTAAAACAAACTAAATCTAAAATGTATAATTATTATAAATTTTAATAATATAATGAAAACCGACGTGTGTGTATTAACTACAATTCTTTTAATGTTGTGTAATTAAATAAATATTATAAATTAGTAATAAGGTAAATATAAAACATAAAAAGAAATTTGAACATCTTAGGTATTTACAAGAGAAAGAACTACATATTAAATTTAACAAAAAATGGTTTGTGAACAAAACAAACTTAGATATACCAAAAGGTATACAGTGGATTCTTTCTCTAGGCCAAAAACATGCCTTACCAGCCAGTAAAGAAGAATTTCCAAAATTAAAAATGATAGCTGATGGAGAAGATTTTATTAAAACTATGGAGAATAGGGAAGAACAAGAAATAGCAAGAAACAGATTTACAATAATTATTAATAATCACTTAAATAAAATGAGGATTAATAATAGAGATAGGTACACATTAGAAAAAGTGAACGAAACTAAAAGATTTTTAAAAAGAAA
Organism: Linnaemya tessellans; assembly: GCA_951800035.1. Lineage (NCBI taxonomy): Eukaryota > Metazoa > Arthropoda > Insecta > Diptera > Tachinidae > Linnaemya > Linnaemya tessellans. Next base: position 89,402,836 of record OX637535.1, on the reverse strand, counting down.
TAGAGATATATTAATTCTTAAATCTGACAAGGGTAATACAACGGTTGCAATTAATAGACATGATTATAATCTAAGAATTGAAAATATTTTAAGTGATAACTTTAGTTATAAAACTCTGAATAGGGACCAGACAGGAAAACTACAAAAGAAAAATAATGAATTAGTAGAAGAACTTTCCAAAAAGAAGATTGTAACAACACTGGAGAAGAATAGACTTAAAACAATGACTGCAGTAGCTCCTAGATTGTATGGGTTACCTAAAATTCATAAAGAGGGATTTCCATTGAGACCTATTTGTTCATTTATAAATTCACCATCTTATGAACTTAGTAGATATATTACAAATATTCTGAAAAAAATCAGTGAAAAATCGGTATATAATATAAAGAATTTATTGGATTTAAAAGAGAGATTAAAGAAAATTAAGTTAGACACAAATGATAGACTTATTTCATTTGATGTAGTGTCTTTGTTTCCAAACGACCCAATAGACATAGCTATAAATGCAATAGAGGAAAAGTGGACTTTATTGGAAACATTTACTAAAATAGATAAAAATTTGTTTTGTAGAATTTTAAAATTTTGTATAGATGACAATAGATATTTTAAATATGATGACAAATTTTATTTTCAACAGAAAGGATTACCTATGGGTTCTCCAGCATCACCAGTTGTAGCAGACATTTTTATGGAAGAGTTGTTAAATACATGTATTAACAATCTTGACATTAAACCTAAATTTATTACAAAATATGTAGATGATTTGTTTTGTATTATATCTGAGAATGGAATTGAGGATATGTTAGATACATTAAATAGTTTTAATAGTAATATGTATTACATTTACAATTGAGTAAGAATGTAATTTACAGTTGCCTTATTTAGACACGTTAGTTATGAGAAGAGATAACAATATAGTAATGGATTGGTATCAAAAGCCAACAGCTTCAAGTAGGATAATTAATTATTATTCCAAACACATTAAAAGAATTATAATTAATACAGCAAAAAACTTGATAGAAAAAGTCTTAACAATTAGTGATAGCGTATTCCATATAAAAAATAAGAGAAAAATTAGAAAAATTCTTATTGAGAATGACTTTCGAGAAAAATTAGTTTATAGTTTAATAAATCAATATAAGAAAAGGATAATAAATAATACAAATAATAACACAGAACCAAAATTTTATAAATCCTTAATTTACATACCAGAAATATCAGAAAGACTAGAGAAATCAAATATATTTGATACTCAAAAATATAAAATGGCTTTCAAAACATATAGTACCAACAATAAACTATTTAGTAATATGAAAGATAGAGTGACAAAATGGGATAGATCAAATATAGTTTATAAAATACCATGTAAAGGGAATGGATCTGTCAATTGTAATGAGGTATACATAGGTACAACAAAAAATAAATTAAAAACCAGAATAAGAGGACATAAAAGTAGTCAAAAATATAGACACATTAATTCAGAAAAAACAGCATTATCATCTCATTGTTTTAAATTTAATCACTATCCTGACTTTGAAAATGCATCAGTTTTAAGAACAGAAAGTAATTATAAACGAAGACTTTTGTTAGAAATGTTAGAAATTATTAATATACCTGTTAGAGAACGAATGAACTTTAAGATAGATACTGACAATTTAGCTCAAAACTATAGATATTTAATTCATAGAAATTAAGTTATTAGAATTATTTGTTTATGTTAAATTATATACACAATATATAAAATATTTTGACATATGCATGCATGTATAAATTTAAAATCGATAATAATAATTATGTTAAATTATTTGCGTTGTATGCATATGTTAAGATAATTTACCATAAGCTTTATGACGTATTATGTTTAAAAAATTTTTTATAAAAAAAAAAAACATTTTTATAATTTTGTTTACTATTAATTATGTAACATTAAAAGAATTGTAGTTAACACACATATCGATTTCATAATATTTTTATATATAATTAAAATTTATAGTATTTATACATTTTAGAGTTAGTATGTTTTAATATTTAAAATTTTACAAATTTATAATATATATTTAATTACACAACATTAAAAGAATTGTAGTTAATACACACACATCGGTTTTCATTATATTATTATATATTATTAAAAGTTATAATAATTATACATTTTAGATTTAGTATGTTTTAGTATTTAAAATTGTATTAATTTAAACTATTTACACATTTTAGAGTTAGTATTATTTAATATTTAAAATTTATGATTTATGTTGTTAAAAATATTTTGTATATACTAGTTGAAAAGAAAATTTTTGACAAAACTAAATAATTTCCTGAAGAAGCTAACCGATTGTTAGCGAAATATCGAAGAATAACAAATATTAATATAAATTAACCTCAAGACTCAAACAAATATATTATTTATTAAGTTATTATTTTAAGATTAAATGTACATTTTGATTATGGCATTGCCATACCGTATATTCTAAATTACATTACAAATGCGTTGTCACAAAGTGCAATGTCACAAATTGCAATAGTGTGGTTTCAGCTTTTCAAAAAAAAAAATTAAATTATTATCAGTAAGTCTACAAAACGTCCTACTGTGTAATATCACATTTTGGCAAGACATACGAAATACCCACGCTTACTAGTACAATCAACATTATTATACGGATATTGAATATAGTCCTTATAAGAAGATAAATAAGTATGTATATATGTATGTATGCATGTTTGAACGGAAGTGTAAACTTTAACAAGTAAATGTGCTATATTCGGCTGTGCCGAATCTTAAATACCCTTCACTAGTGTAATTCTTCTTTCTTTCTTACAGAAAACAGAAAGCAGGTTAAATTAAAAAATCAAAATGATGTTATCGGTTACTTTTATATTTAAGAAAGCTTTTAAATTTTTCGGCTAGGAAGCTTAATGTTTGGCTCTTATTTCTAATACCTCTGAACGTCTTTCAAAAGTATTATATATGTTTAATTTCAAAACAATATGTAAAAATCCGTTTCATGTATGTAGACCAAAAAGTTCTAATTGTCCAACCGTAGTCTTTTAGATTTTTTTTTGGTTTTTAATACCAATTTATTTCTTCCTGATATATAAAGTAGGTATAATCCATCATAAAAATCAAAAATAGTATGGTTACTTTTATGAATCAGATAATGTCGATATTTCAACCCTGAAATTGGATTTTTATATATTTTTTTTTTTTGTTATTACCAATTTAATTTTTGTTCACAAAAAACCAAAATTAGGCTAGTTTTATGTACTAAAATATTTCGGTTTTCCAACCCTGGAGCCGAATTTTTTATATTTTAATACCAATTTAAGTTTTCCTGAAGTAGGTTTAATTCACTAAACACAAAATTTGTCATTTATGTGGGTACTTTTATGTACCATAAATATTTCGATTGTCCAACTCTGGAAGTGAATTTTTATGTTTTTACCAATGCAATTCTTAGTGAGGTGTATCATAGTGTTACATGCAAAAAAACAAAATTTTTTAACTTGTTGGCCATTTTTATGTACCATAAAATATTTCATTTGTCGAACCCTGGAATCGAAATTTTAATTTTTTAAGATTTTAACACCAATTTTGTTCTTCCTTAATTATAAAATAGTTTTAATTATTTAAATTTAATTTTTTGGTTACTTTTATACATAAAAAATATTTCAATTTCCCAACCCTGGAAACGAAGTTTTATTTATTTATTCTTTTTTTTGTTTTTTTTAATGAAATAGTTTTATTTAACTTAAAACTTGTAACCATAAAATATTGCAGCTATCCAACTCTGGAATCAAAATTTTGATTTTTAGTTTTTGCTACCAATATTGTTTTTCCTGAACTAAAAACTAGTTTTAATTAGTAAAAAACCGACGTTAGTTGCCTTTTTGGTTATTTTTATGTATAAAAAGCTTCAATTTCCGAACCCTTGAAGCGAAATTTTAATTTTTTTAAATTTTCTATCAATGGAAATCTTCAAGAGGTATAAAGTAGTTTTGTTTAAGAAAAACTAAAATTTTTTAATCATTTTGGTTATTACATGTGATACAAAATATTGTATATACCCAAAAAAACTTTCATTTTTCCAACCCTGGATGCGAAATTTTATTTTTTTATCAGCGCAACGCTTCATTAGGTGTAAAGTAGTTTTATTTAAGAAAAATTTAATTTTTAATCATTTTGGTCACTTTCATAAACTATAAAAGATTGCACTTATCCAACCCTGGATTCGATATTTAATTTTTGAATTTTTGATACCAATTTTGTTCATACTAAATTATAAAATAGTTTTAGTTAGCAAAAAACAACAACGTCAGTTGCCATTTTGGTTACATTTATGTACACAAAAAAATTCAATTTTCCACGTCTGGAAGCGAAGATTTAATTATTAAAAAATTTTTTTTGACCAATAGAAATCTTCATGATGTATAAGGAGGTTTTATTTAAGAAAAACTCAAAATTTTTTACAATTTTAGTTATTACATGTACTACAAAATACGGAATGTGCCAAAAAAAAAAGTTTTACATTCCCATCCCTGGAATCAATTTTTTATTTTTTTTAGTTTTCAATAGACCATGGAGTCTTCCCAAAGCATGAAATGGGGGTAATTTACAAAAAACCAAAAAAATAATTGGTTTTTGGTATTAATTTTGCGTCGAGAAATATGTGTAAGCTTCCCAGCTCTGGAACCGTATTTCGGTTTCTGAATTTCAATACCACTCTATTTAAGTTCATTTCCAATCCAACAGTCCAAGAACGAAATCTCTACCTCTTCTGGGGGCTTGGGAAAACCTTACAGACAGACGGACATCCCAAAATCGTCATCGCTATTCATAAGGGTCCAAAATATACATGTATATTTTAGGGGGTCCCATGCGAATATCGAAGAAATTATACACGAAATGACAAACCTATATATACCCTTTATCTTTTTTGTGAAGGGTATAATAAATGAAAACTGTGAAAAATATATCGACGGATGTGGAGCACACTACATCTGAACGGAGGGATTATAATGTCTTTTAACTTAAGTAGTATATGCTTTCCCCCAACCAACAGCTTTATTCATTAAATGCACTACACCTGGTTATGGCCATAAAAACTTAACTGCAAATGGTAGTAATTTAGCAATATTGTCAATATAAGCTTTTCAGGTTGAAATGGAGAAAGTGTGCATGTTCTGTGTTTAAAATTCTAATTGAGGCCGTTTCACTTTATATAGCCAACAAAGCTAATGAAGTAAAGGTGCTTTATTTATATAAAATTAAAAATTCCAATACACAATAGCTGGGACATTGTTGAAATTTAAAGGAATCAAGACAATGTCCCTTGGATACAAAAAATTCTAATTACTAAGTCCCAGTTTACATTGTGCGATTTTTGTCGCAGCAATTCTTATTTTGTGTGAGAGTCCTGAAATAGGAATATATACCATTTGTATTCCTTTCTCGCTCTTCCTCACTAAAAAGCAAGAATTGCTGCGACAAAAATCGCACAATGTAAACTGCGACTAATTCTTAGAGTCTAACGACTGTTGCTGGCACAGGCTACCAAAAATATATTGTAAAGGGTGTCTCAGCAAAAATGCACTTTTTCAATTCAAAATGAAAACACGTCTTTGTCTAGTTTGCTCGCATAACCTCGAGATTTCACAACACACTAACGAAAACTTGTAAAAGTACTACATTCGCCTGTGCCGAATTTTATATACTCAACCCTTAAAAGATCCTTTAAATTTTTTTGATTTTCAATACTAATATACTTCTTTCTAATATAAGAAATATGTTACGAAACAAAATAAATTATTTTTATACCCTTCACAAAAAAAGTGAAAGGTTACATCTAGGTTTGGCATTCCGTGTGTAATTTCTTCCATATTCACATGGGGGGTCCCATATATTGTCGATCCTTATAAATAGCGGTAACGATTGAGCGATGTTTGTCTGTCTGTACGTGAAGCCCCTAGAAGAACTAGAGACTTCGTTCTTCGACCGTTGGATTAAATATAAACTTAAATAGAGTGGTATTGAAATTCACAAAAATCCGATGTAGGTTTCCAGAGCTGAGAAGCTTACATCTACTTCTCGACGCAAAATTAATACCAAAAACCAAATATTTTTTGGTTGTTTGTAAATTAAACCTATTTCATGCTTTTGGAAGCCTCAATGCTCTATTAAAAACTAAAAAAATACAATTTTTTTCCAGGCATGGGAATGTAAAATTTTTTTTGGCACAATCATATTTTGTAGCACATGTAGTAACTAAGCTGGTTTAAAATTTTAAGTTATTCTTAAATAAAACCGCTTTATACATCATTAACACTTGCATTGGACAAAAATATATTTTAAAAATTTAAATATCGCTTCCTGGGGTGCGAAAATGAAAATTTGGTTGCTAACTATTTTAGAATTTAGGAAGAACAAAATTGGTATCAAAAATTAAAATTTCGAATCCTGGGTTGGACAAGTGCAATATTTTGTAGTACATGAAAGTGACCAAAATGGTTAAAAAATTAACATGTTTCTTAAATAAAACTACTTTATACCTCAAGAAGAGTTGCACCGATAAAAAAACACTTAAAAAATTAAATTTCGCTTTCAGGGTTGGGAAAATAATTTTTTTTTGGTGGATGCAATATTTTGCAGTACATATTATAACCAAAATGGTTACAAATTTTGAGTTTTTCTTAAATAATAACACTTTATACTTCAGGAAGATTTGCATTGATAAAAAATAAATTAAATTCAAATTTTGCTTCCAGGGTTGGGAAATTGAAATTTTTATACATAAAAGTAACGAAAATGGTTAAAAATTTAAAATTTTGTTTAAATAAAACTACATTATACCTCATGAAGAGTCGCATTGATAAAAAATAAAAAAAATTAAAATATCAATTCCAGGGTTGGGAAATTGTACGTTTTTTTTGGTATATGCAATATATTGTAGTACATGAAAGTTACCAAAATGGTTGCAAATTTCAAGTTTTTCTTAAATAAAACGACTTTATAACTAATGAAGAATAGCATTGGTAAAAAAAAAGAAAACAAAAATTACAATTTTGCTTCCAGGGAAGGCAAATTAAAATTTTTTTATACATAAAAGTAACCAAAAAAGCAACTAACTTCGGTTTTTAACTAATTAAAACAATTTTTTTTCAGGACAAACAAAATTGGTATCAAAGTTACAAAAAATCAAAATTTCGATTCCAGGGTTGGATAACTGCATTAATTTGTAGTACACGAAAGTGGCCAAAATAGTTACAAATTTTGAGTTTTTCTTAAATAAATCTATTCCATGCCTCATTATTAAGAGTTGCATGGGTAAAAAAAACAAACAAAAAATTAAAATTTCGTTTCCAGGGTTGCAAAATTTAAATATTTTTATGCATAAAAGTAACAAATATAGTAATTGACGTTGTGTTTGCTAATTAAAATTGTTGTGTTTGCTAATTATAATTCAGGAAGATCAAAAAGAACAAAGTTGGACAAATTAAATATTTTATGGCACATGAAAGTGACCAAAAAGTTTAAAAATTTTAATTTTTTTGTCAAGTAAAACTGCGTTACACCTTACTAAGAATTGCATTGGTAAAAAAAATAAAAACTGGCTTCCAGAATTGAAAAATCGAAATATTTCTAGTACTTAAAATTACCCACATAAATTCCAAATTTTGTGTTTTTAGTGAATTAGAGCAATTTTATACTTCGCTAAGAATTAAATTGGTATTAAAAATATTTTAGTACATAAAACTAGCCTAATTTTGACTTTTTGTGAACGAAATCTTTTTTATACTTCGGGAAGAGTTAAATTGGTATTAAAACCAAAAAAAAAATTCAAAATCCTGTTTCAGGGTTGGAATATCGACATTTTCTGATTCATAAAAGTAACCATATAATATACTATTTTTGATTTTTATGATGAATTATACCTACTTTATATAGCAGGAAGAAATAAATTGGTATTAAAAACCAAAAAAAATCTAAAAGACGATTCTGCGGTTGAACAATTAGAACTTTTTGGGGTACATGACCCGGATTATTTCTTTTTTTAATTAATTAAACATATTTAATATATTTGAAAGACGTTCAGAGGTATTAGAAATAAGAAGAGCCAAACATTTAGCTTCCTGGCCAAAAAATTTAAACGTTTTCTTAAATATATAAGTAACTTATAACATTATTTTGTTTTTTTTTTATTAAACCTACTTTCTGTTTTAGCAAGAAAGAATGCATGAAGAATTACATCTGTGAAGGGTATTTTAGATTCGGCGCAGCCGAATATAGCACTTTTACTTGTTATTGAATGACCTTAATGTTCCAAGAAAAAAAATTAAGCTTTTCAGATTGGAGCAGCTTTTTGGACTTTCTTATTTTTAGTACCGAAATATTTCTTTACAAAAATTCAAATATGTTTAGTAGTTATATTAAGAAGAAGAAAAAATAATTGTTGTAGTTGGTTACTTTTATGTAGAAAAAAAATTTCAATTGTCCAACCCTGAAATCGTTATTTTGACTTTGTTTGATTCTAAATACCAACTAAATTGATGGATTTAATTAAGAAAAAAACTTCGGGAAGAGTTTCAGCTATTTACTTGTATATACCAAAAATAAATTTGAATTTTTCAGCTTTCGAAGCTTATTTTGGATTTTGATGATATTCAATATCAGTCTAGTCAGGACTATTTGCAATACATCAATCATATACCGAAACGTTTACCGTTTGAGGTAGCTGTGTACGCGTAGTCAGACAGACTGATCGATATCGCTTATTCGAATTTCCTATTTATAAGGCTCCAGAATATTTATACCTTATGGGGTCGCATATTACTGAATTTCTTGAGGTAATTTGTTCGGTCTGACTGGTGACGCCGTATTGCTCAAAACATATGTCATTCAGATTCATGGAGTCAACATAAGGCCGCAAGACTTACAATGGCAACATTTTGAAGATGGTGCTTTTGCTTAAAAATCTATATATAAAGCAAAATTTGAGTTGTAAATAAATATGTGTCCAGCAATGGAAAATATGTGAGGTATTAGAAGCAAATTTAAGTAAAAAATTACACAAAAATTAAATTATGTATGTTATAATTTTTTTATGGAACAGTATTTCATTCATATGTATGTGTGCCGCAGCTGGCCTTGGAGTAGGTTATCACTTAAATTAACTTTCTACCAATTTTATTTACGATGTCTGGAATTAGTTCTCCAATTGTTAGGATGATATTAGGCGTAATGATGCTAAGGATTTCTGACTTTTCTCTTCGTCTTGCACTTTTACTTCACCTCACAAAACTATCTACAGAGATTAAGTTGTGCCTCTATGGCAGGGAAAGGCAAATGTAGGGTGCGGCGCCTTTTCATTTAAGGCTCATTTAGCCGAACGTTGAAATCGTATATGTTAGGTAAATGTGTCAGCTGATCCAAACAGTAATAAGGCAAGTAATGAAAACGCTTACTTGACTTTAGTAAAATGTTGCCGTAACGTTGGAACCTGCAGAAAATAGAATTTTGTTCTAAGGTTACGTGACAGTTGTAGACAGTGATGGGATGTATGTATGTTGAATGAGAATGGGGCACAAAAGACCTCTTTTGGTACTTATTTCTCTTTTGATATGTTTAGCTGATATATATGTATGTATAATTACATGATATATGCATTTTATATGTTTAACTTTCTAAATAAATGTTTTATTCGCAGTGAAATATCGCATGGCTGTATGTGGTTGTTCGTTTCAGATGTATTAAACACCCGTTTGTACGTAAATATATACATTTGTGTTATATAACAAAACATTTAATATATATTGTAATATGGAAAAAAAATGTGCCCATTTTATTAAACTTATGCCAAGGAATGACTCATTATCCTATTAGTTGACTATATTGGTGTTTCTGATGCCTCTTTGTACCATTTAATTAATTTGCGTACTTTTTCAACATGAACGCCAATAACATAAACATATTAAAGTACCATCAATGTTTTAAACAGTTGTATAGAGTTATATTGTATTTATTTTTGAAAGTGATACGCATCAGATTTTTTTTGATAAATATATTTTCCACATCCATTATATTAAATTATTTTCTTTATTAAATACACTCTATCGATATAACTTACAAGAAACACAATATTTTGGGAATTTTTGATAATCTTGTTTTTATAAATAGTTATATGTTGTTTGTTTTTGTCAAAAACATATGACACGATTTTAAGTATTCTATAAGTGTAGCAACATTTTCATTTACCTAACATTTACATTTAGCTCACATTTACGATTTCAACGTTCGGCTAAATGAGCCTTTACTCTTCTGTTACGTACGCGTGTACACGCATTGTAGAGCTGTAAACAACTTTAATCAGTTTAGTTTTAGCATTCAAACAGGCAGGTTGTGTTTATCGCATGCTTTAAGAATCAGCGTTGCCAGAAGGCAATGTGAGTCCGATGACAGTGGAGAAATCTCTATGAAAAAAAAGATTGCTGATTATAGTACAGGGAAAGGCAAATGCTTTGGCGAAAAGTATGAAGAGATGCGGAAAATTGTAAATGACATTCCCTTATGACCACCTCGTGTTTTGTTAACAATTTGAACCACAATTCATTGTGTTCATTGCATTCAAACTTTTTGAAAATAATGCCTGTTGGTGAATAATGCAATGAAAAATATATATATGTGTATTTGCATTACCCTTTGTCTTTTTTACACACCATCACTGCTTACAGAGCCACAAACATCATTTTGCTCCAATGCCATGCCGATACTAATTTTCTAATATATTGCTGATACCCATAATAAAATTAAGTTAGCTTTTGGAGATTTTAAAGTTTTAATTGGGGAGAAGTGACGAAAGCTGATTGATTGGCAAGACCGATTCGTGGTGAGAGCGCAGGGAGTATAAAAGTAATACAATCACAAAATGTAATAGTATAGGTTGCCTTTCCCTGCTCTATGGCAGACATAGGCACAAACACATCAACATTTTGAGTTTCTGTGTGTGAGAGGAATTTTGCAAACAAACGAGCACTCTCCCCACCCTTAAATAACTTTTTTCAACAAGCGCCCAAACAATCGTCTTGGTTGGAAGCTTGGGATAGACTGAATTGTGAATCACAATTTTTGTGATTTGTGAGTAACTACAAATACGTGTGACTCTCAAGAGCGAATTTATATACATATAAAGCGCGCTCACCCACAATGCCTATGTCGGCCACTTGCCAGCACTATGATTGCTGGCAAGTTGTCAGTGACAGCACTTCGTTCACAAGGGAACGATTTTTTGATGAGATCTTTCATTCTTTTTTTTATATGGGATCAGCACTAAGGGGATAATCTCACATGTGTAGTGCATTCTCCAAAACTGGGAAGCAAAGGAAGATAGAGATTTTTATGTGTAGCAGTCTTAACTTTTACTTTGACGGCTAATTTCAGCTATATGGACGATAAAGGTGAGTGTTATTCCTCTGCTATTTAGTGACCACTACCTTCGAATATGAAAGTTTTCCGAAAGCAGCTTTTCTGCTCTTCTGTGTAAGTGGGATAATTAAAATTTGATGTTACCTTCCTTTTGCGTACTTCATCATGTGATTCCTTTCATGAAATCTAAAAAGTCCACCATTATGATATATAATTATGTATATATTTAATACAATTTGCCTTGCTTTATTTTGTTGCATTTTTTTGCAAACCCTCTGCCTTTAACATGTAGCGTACTGTTAAATTGTAAACACACAAAATTAAAGTTTGAAATGCTCTTACGGGTTAAGTCGTCAAAGACATCTGAACTCAAAATTTTTAACTAAACATTTTTGGAAATTTTCCAAACAAAATTTTTTCATAATTTTTTAAATAGCACGTTTTGTAGAAGCCTTAATATTATTTTTGCAAGGTGAAGCGCCATGCTTTAAAATTTATTTTGGATATGTGCGCTACACGTGGATTTGGCCGGAAATTTTCAAAATATGTTTTGAGGTTAGATGTCTGTACAGAACTTTACACAAAGTGCCTTAAAAATGCATAAGCACGGTTTCATTATATAGGTAGTTAACATTATCCTTGCCTTAAATGAAGACATCCGGGCTACTACGGCAAAATTAGTCCAAAAAAAGCAAATTTTAGGAAAACAATTTTTATATTGTTACGTTTTAGACCTTTTCGTAAAAATGCTTATTACTTATCCTTCAATGATTCATTTAACTCCATCAAATCAAAACACGTACAATTAATTTTAGATATAGTATAATAGTTAATACTTAATTAACACGAGTATTTGTACTACTAAACACTTAACGATGTTAACACGTCTAGATTTAAAAACACACCCAGGCAAAGTAACGTCGTCTGGTAACTTCGCGAAGCATCTGGTCATGGTTGTTGGTGCTTATCCTTCACTTAACATGTAGCTATATACGTGTGTTTGTATATATGACAATGCTGTCTTGTCTGTTTTGCTTACTGTAACTATGTGTGGTTGTATGTATGAGTATTCTATGTGTTGTGGTGGGTTTGATTTCCACCGGAGACTGGGTGCTTTCCGCAGCCAAACAAATCGCGAGTTGTGTATGTTATTAATAAAAACATAAATATATATATATATATATATATATATATATATATATATATATATATATATATATATATATATACAAACAAGTAAAAGTGCTATATTCGGCTGTGCCGAATCTTAAATACCCTTCAGAGATGTAATTCTTCTGTCTTTCTCTCTTGCCAAAACAGAAAGTAGGTTTAATTAAAATATCAAAATGATGTTATCGGTTACTTTTATATTTAAGAAAACGTTAAAATTTTTCGGCTAAGAAGCTAAATGTATTGCTTTTCTTATATCTAATACCTATGAACGTCTTTCAAATATATTATATATATTTAATTTACAAACAAACAAAAAATCCGTTTCATGTACCCCAAAAAGTTCTAATTGTCCAACCGTAGAATCGTCTTTTAGATTTTGTTGGTTTTTTATACCAGTAAAAATCAAAAATAACAAATAATATGGCTGCTTTTATGAATCAGGAAATGTCGACTTTCCAACCCTGGAACCGAATTTTTAATTTTTTAATACTAATTTCATATTTTCTGATATATAAAATAGGTTTAAAAAATTTTGAATTTATGTATGTACTTTTATGTAGCAAAAAATTTCGATTTTCCAACCCTGGAACCGAATTTATAATTTTGATACTAGTTTAATTTTTTCTGAAATATCTAATAGGTTTAATTCACTAAAATCTCAAAATTTGAAATTTATGTATGTACTATTATATACGAAAAATATTTCGATTTTCCAACTCTGGAAGCGAATTTTAATTTTTTTTACCAATGCAATTCTTAGTGGTCACTTTCATGTACCATAAAATATTTCATTTGTCCAACCCTGGAGTCGAAATTTTGATTTTTTAAGATTTTAATACCAATTTTGTTTTTCCTGAATTATAAAACAGCTTTAATTAGCAAAAAGAAACAACGTCAATTGCCTTTTTGATTACTTTTATGCAGAATAAATGTTTCAATTTCCCAACCCTGGAAACGAAATTTAAATTTTTTTCCAATGCAACTTTTAATGAGGCATGAAATAGTTTTATTAAAAAAAATTAATATTTGTAACCATTTAGGTCATTTTTATATACCACGAAATATTGCAGTTATCCAACTCTGGAATCTAAATTTTGATTTTTTTTAATTTTTGATACCAATTTTGTTTTGCCTGAACTAAAAAATAGTTTCAATTAGTAAAAAAACAACGTTTGTCGTCACTGGCGGTGACTGTTGTTCACAAGGAGCGAATTTAACAACACCAATATATAACAAGACCAAAGTTATTAAATGGTGTAAAGCGTTTATTTCGCAGTGCTTTTCCTTACGAACTAAATCCTGTCTTTAAAATAAATTAAGTTGTGCTAAAATTCTTTATGTACAAAAACAACCTTTTAAATAACGGGGCAACTTAACGAGACAAAAGCACTGCAGTAGAATGAACATACAAAAGAAATTGATCATTTACACGTAAACAAATAGGCAAACAAGGGAATACAAATACATAATATACTTGTAAATGATCAAGGGACAAATAAACATTTAGGCAATTCACAGACTGAAATGAACAAATCAAGTAAATAAATTATATCAAATAAAAATAAATATGTTGAAGCTTTATGACCCATTAAACGACATCCCCGCCCCCGTGGATCGGCCACGATTCACTACTCCAAGGACCGCAACTTTAGAAACAGGGCGCATTAAGACACCAGTGCTAGTACAGATATCAGCGCGACGAATAACATCATTTTTGCCCTTGTAGACCTCTTCTACTCCACCACGTCTCCAATCCCTTCGAGACACTGACGGATCACAAATGAGAACCAGATCACCAACGGCAATGGGCTTCGTACGTTGGCACCATATGGAACGTCTTGTCAATGTGGGCAAATATTCTTGGATCCAGCGATTCCAAAAGTGGTCACGTAATTAGCGGGAGATGCACCACTGCTTTCTCAATAAAATAGGCCTTTTTTCTGGGGCTCCGGCAGGAGTTTGGGCTGTATTTGGGCAACCAAGCAAAAAATGGTTAGGCGTTAGGGGTTCCTCGTCTTCGTGGCTCAACGGCAAGTGTGTCAAGGGACGAGAGTTCACAATATTTTCTGCCTCAATCAGGAAACTCTGCAGTGTGTGTTCACGAGGGGCAGACTCTTTCAAAGTTGACTGTAGCACACGTTTGACGCACTGGACCATACGTTCCCATATACCACCTTCTGCAGGATTATGCGGACAATTGAATTGCCAGTCAATACATTTCGATGACAGTTCATCTTCAATTCGGGTCACATCAAACACTTCGTTAAACCTCTTAGCGACTTGGTCAGCACCAACAAAATTTTTACCATTGTCGCTTCTGAGTCTTGTAGGCATGCCACGACGGTTTATAAAATTGCGTATGGCAAGAATGCACGCATCTGTGGACAAGTCAAGGGCAACTTCTAGATGGATGGCTATGACGGTTAGGCAGGTAAATAGAGCAACCCATCTCTTTTCATGGCGTCGACCAATGGTTATAATTAGTGGCCCGAAATAATCCAGACCAGTGTATGTAAAGGGCCAAATATATATCGCGCCAATCTGTCTTCTGGCAAAGAACCCATAAGTGGTGGCACCGGCAATGTAGTACGAAACCTGCAAATGAAACATTTGGAAACACACCTACGCAAAATTTTTCTAAGGCGGGGAATCCAAAATGATCTTCTGATTTCACATATCGTTGCTTCGAAATTCTGGTGCTTCATCTTGCAGTGTACATGGGCCACAAACAACTCGGTAACGGGATGAGATGAAGGCAATATAATCGGATGTCTTATTTCCATGGGTAACCAACTAGCTGCGTCCACACGGCCATAAACTCGAAGTAGTGAATTTTCATCCTAATATGGAGCCAACATAAACAATTCACTACCTTTTGGCAAACTTTCTTCAGATTTTAAATTTTCTATTTCGGCATTACATCTATCTCGTTGGGCTTGGCTGCAGAGATACATTTCCGCAGTTTTTAGTTCAGTAGCTGTCAAACCAGTCCTTCCTTCTGGAATCTCTTTCTTTTGGCATCGATTTATAAAAAGTAAGACCCAGGCAACGGTACGTTTCAGTTTCAAATAGGACGAAAATCTGCTGAATTCAATAAGAGGCGAAATATTAATCAGTAAGGCAAATTTTGGACGTAGCTCCTCAGTATCAAAGCCTGTAGGATCAATGTTGACAGATTTAGGCCACTTATCTTCATCATCATAAAGGAAACTAGCGCCACTAAACCAGCTGGATTAATTTGAAAAGTTGACTTGAGACTTCATCCTCGTGGTTTCATCAGCAACATTTAGATTGGTTGGCAGCCATCTCCAATCTGCTGGGCTAGTGGAATCTAAAATTTCTGTGATTCGATGAGCAACAAAGGGCTTGTATCTACGGCTTCCTGAGCCAATCCAATTGATAACTGTCGTGGAATCGCTCCAACAGATGGTTCGAGACACCTTCATGGAATGCTCCATCAAAATCGTATTCATTAATCGAGTGCCCAAAACAGCAGCCTGAAGTTCGAGCCTGGGGAGACTCATCGCTTTTAGAGGGGCACATCTAGTTTTTGCAGCTACGAGGGATACTTCAATTTTTCCGTCAGCATTTATGGACCTCCAATATGACACGGCACCAAATGCATCCTCACTAGCATCGGCAAAAACATGTAGCTCCAGTCGAGTAGGATCGCCATTTCCAAAATAATATCGAGGCACTTTTAGGTTAACAACATATTTGAGCTCTTGGCGCCAATTGTTCCACACGTAATACATTTCAACGGGCAAAGCGTCATCCCATCGGATATCATGTCTCCATACTTCACGCATCAACAATTTAGCTGTGACCATAAAATTGCTCAAAAAACCAAGTGGATCGAAGACAGACATGACCACACTTAGTAACTCACGTTTTGTTGGGGACCTCAGACCTTCTATGACATCAGCATTCACGTTGTGGAACTTTAGCTCAAACCTGAAAGTATCATCTTTAGGTTGCCAGTACATACCTAAGACCTTTTCTGATTGCAGCTCCTTGATATCGCTGGAAAAGTTCACCGGCTTCTCCACTGTACCTTTAAGAGCCACAATTACTTCCGTCGAATTGGATGAAAAGTTTCGTAGCTCGAATCCGGCAGACTTATGGATGTCACGAACTTGTTGGGCAACCTCAATAGCTCTTTCAGTAGTTGGAAAGCTGTCGACAAAGTCATCCACATAATGATGATCCACTATAGACTTCACCGCACGAGGATATTCTTCACGATAGCTCAAAGCGTTGGTTTCTTTAGCATAATGGGCTACGCAGGGCGAACAAGCAGCCCCAAATGTCATCACAAGCATCTCGTAAGTATCGGGTGGCTTCGTGTCATTTTCACGCCAAAGGAACCGTTGGGAACACCTATCTTCAGGAGAAACAAGAACTTGGTGAAACATCTCTTTAATGTCCCCACAAACTGCAACAGCACTAAAACGAAAGTTGAACAAAATTGACGGCAAAGGCTTATATTCTTGAGGACCCTTCAACAGCATGGAATTCAGCGAGACACCTTCAACGGTTGCAGCAGCATCAAAAACTAGACGAAGCTTTCCAGGCTTATTTGGGTTGACCACTCCAAAATGAGGAAGATACCAAGTCCTAGGGCAAACACCAGAAGCTTCATTGGGCAACAATTTTCGTACATACCCCTTGGATACATAACCCTTCATGATGGACTTATAGGCATCACCAAATTCAGGAATCCTCTTCATCTTCCTCTCAATACCATTGAGTCTATTTAAAGCCATGGAATAACTGTCATGCAGAACAATATCATCAGCGCACCACAAAAGCCGAGTTTGGAATCTCCCTTCAACCTTCACTGTAGATTCCTTCATAATTTGACGAGCTCGTGTAACCTCCTTCGATTCTACGACTGGCAAAACCTTCACTCCAAAATTTTCGATTTCAAAGTATATTGCCACCTTCTGTTCTAGCTGAACTGACAACAAACATAAATGAGAATTTAGTGGCTTACCCTTCATCGGGCCAAAAACGACCCAGCCTAATGGTGTGTTGGCAGCATTAGGACCACTTTGTTCCAATGGCACAATTTCATCAGGAAGACCAAGGTGGCAGTGATCCAATCCAATCAGGACCTTAGGGGCAACACCATTGTAAGTTTTAATAGGTAAACCAGGATAAGCACTTAAGTCCATATTAAAACTTTGAGCCGGCAATTTCAAATTTGAGACACCATAAACATTTGTTAGAGCATACTTCCTTTTCTTGCCAATCCCACTTACGTGCAGATCTACCACAGATGCCATTTCCTCAGATGCCTTCCCAGCGTACCAGTGTAAAATCAATTTACTTTGTTGCCCCCGGAGGCCCAGTTGCCTCACCAAGGAGCTGTCCACCATAGTAACAGAAGAACCTTCATCCAACAACGCATAAGTTTCAACCTTGTTACTAGGAACATAATATATAATTGGCACAACTCGAAACAGCAGCACACTTTTATCTGCAGCACGGGACACACAGCTTAGGACGGACGCACTTAAATTTGTTGAACTACCTGAAGTTCCCAACTCATTTGACACAGAATTATTTTCACCATTATTACTTTGACCATCATGTAATAATTTGTTATGTTTTCTTAGGCAACCATCAATGGGACACTCTTTTCGGTCACGGCAACTCCTACTAGGATGCCCCGAGCTAAGGCAAGAAAAACATAACCTAAATTTTTTCACATTAGTCCATCTATTAAGCACGCTCAATGAACTAAATTTTTTGCACTCAAACAATTTGTGGTTACCCTGGCACATAGGGCATTCTTGTTTGCGTTGACCATCGACGGCATGGAGGACAACTTTTCTTTTTGGTTCACTATAATTTAGATTACCACTCACCCCTTGAATAGTTTGTACCAAATCAGCAACATCTATGAGCCAATTGTTGAAATTCAGAACAGTTGGATAAGGCTTAATTGTTGAGGCATATCGGGCCCACTCCATTCTCTTACTCAAGGGAAGCTTGCCAACTAGTTCGTCCATTAGTGTAGGATTAGCCAAATGCTGTTGTCCATTAGCAGATTCCAAAAAGGCGGCAAGATTCTGCACCTTAACAGCAAACGGCACAAGCCTGTCGATAGCACTTTCACCAATGGGCTGAATTTCTTTCACTTGTTGCAATTGACAACGAATAAGCATTTCTGGACGACCATATCGAAAACGTAGTTGTTCCATCACCACATTCACATTATCCGGATGTATGAGCAAAGATTTAACACTATCACGTGCATCACCCTTTAATGCCTTTTGGAGGCGAACACAATTCTCAAAATTATTATAGTTGTAGACGGCAGTGGAATTGTTAAAAGCTGTTGAAAACATGGGCCAATCCTCAGGTATGCCACTAAACTCTGGTAAATCGTAAATTTTTCTATGCACTGCCATCGAACCACCATTTTGAGACACAAGACTATTAGGCGGGAACATTTGTACTAATGGCGGTTGGCTTGCATAAAAACCAGAATTATTTGCATTGCAGCTAACACAAGAAAATGGCGTACGACGACCAGCGCAGTCGACGTTGGCTGAGGCAGAGTTGCCAACGTTGGCATCACTGGGACCTGCAGCTGGTGGCGCCATATTGGATGGCTGGGGCATTTCAGCGGATAAAGACGAATTGGCATTGAGGGCGTTGGACAATACTTCCTGGGCAGCCAGCAACTGAGCCTGGAGCGTATTGATTTGGCTTTGCAAGTTTTCCAAATGAATACCTGGATTTTGTTGATTTTGCTGAAAGGTGGTGGTAGCCATGATGGGAGCGGTAGTGAAAGTGGTGGCTATGGTACCTGATGTTCCAACGGCGGTGGAACCTATCAGCACACCGGCAGCGGCAGGGATGGACTTATTTTGTTCACCTGCATTGGCAGTACTTACGTTTGTATTTGTGACACCAGATGTAGAAGGAACTACTGGCAACGACATTGTTGTTCCGGTGGCAGAGGAACTGGTGGGCAACAATGGAGCTCCAGCGGCAGATGGTGGACCATTATTATTTTGATTTAATGCTGACTGCAATCGAGGGCTTTTTCTTACTGGCGATCGTTGCATGGTGAACTCCAAAATTTTTTCAAATTAATTGCTTAAGTGAGAACACCAAAAAAACGAAGGAACACACACTTAAGACACCACAAATTATTTTAAATATGTCCCGGCAGACGAGGGACCACTTTTATAAAAATTTCCAAAAATATTGTATTCAGCTGGCAGAATGAAGCACAAATATTTCTGCAAACGTTGAGGAACCTCTTCACCAAAAATGTATTTTCTCTTAGGCAGAGAACCAATTATCCCGGCAGGCAAGGGACCACAATAAATTTTTCCAAAATATCATCAATGTTCCGTCAGCTTGGAACTACAATATTTTTCGCACAAAAGTTGCGAAATAAAATTTGTCTCTTAGGCAGAGAACCAATTGTTCCGGCAGGCAAGGAACCACAAGATTTTCCGCACAAAGCTGCGAAATAAAATTTGTCGTCACTGGCGGTGACTGTTGTTCATAAGGAGCGAATTTAACAACACCAAAATATAACAAGGCCAAAGTTATTAAATGGTGTGAAGCGTTTATTTCGCAGTGCTTTTTCTTACGAACTAAATCCTGTCTTTAAAATAAATTAAGTTGTGCTAAAATTCTTTATGTACAAAAACAACCTTTTAAATAACGGGACAACTTAACGAGACAAAAGTACTGCAGTAGAATGAACATACAAAAGAAATTGATCATTTACACGTAAACAAATAGGCAAACAAGGGAATACAAATACATAATATACTTGTAAATGATCAAGGGACAAATAAACATTTAGGCAATTCACAGACTGAAATGAACAAATCAAGTAAATAAATTATATCAAATAAAAATAAATATGTTGAAGCTTTATGACCCATTAAGCGACAACGTCAATTGCATTTTGGTTACTTTTATGTATAAAAAAAATTTTCAATTTCTCAACCCTGGAAGCGAAATTTAAATTTTTTAAAATTTTCTTTATCAATGCAAATCTTCATGAGGTATAAAGTAGTTTTGTTTAAGCAAAAAAATCGAATTTTGCAACCATTTTGTTTATTACATGTACCACAAAATATTGCATGTACCAAAAAAAAATTAATTTTTCCAACCCTGGAATCGAATTTTTTTTTCTTTTTTTATCAGTGCAACGCTTCTTGAAGTATAACGTAGTGTTATTTAAGAAAAATTGCAAATTTTTTGCAATTTTGGTAACTTTCATGTAGCATAAAATATTGCACTAGTCCATCCCTGGATTCTAAATTTAATTTTTTATTTTTGAATTTTTGATACCAATTTAGTTCTTCCTAAATTATAAGACAGTTTTCGTTAGCAAAAAAAAACACATCAGTAGCCTCTTTGATTACTTTCAGGTATAAAAAAAATTCAATTTCCCACCCATGAAAGCAAAATTTGAATTTAAAAATTTTTTTTTTTGGCCACGGCAAATCTTCATGACGTATAAAGAGGTTTTGTTAAAGAAAAACTTGAAATTTTTAACAATTTTGGTTACTACATGTACTACAAAATACGGAATAGGCCGAAAAAAAATTTTTAATTTCCCATCCCTGGAAAAAAAATTTTATTTTTTTAGTTTTTAATACACCATTGAGGCTCCCCAAAGCACGAAATAGGTTTAATTTACCAACATTAAAAAAAATAATTGAATTGATAAATTTTGCGTCGAGAAATAGACGTAAGCTTCCCAGCTTTGGAACCATACTTCGGATCTTTCTGAATTTCAATAGCACTCTATTTAAGTTCATTTAAAATACAACGGTCCAAGAACGAAGTCTCTAGCTCTTCTGGGGTTTGGGAAACCGATTTCACGAACAGACGGACATCGCTCAATCGTCATCGCTATTCATAAGGATCCAGAATATATACTTTATGGGGTCCCATGTGCATATGGAAAAAATTACACACGGAATGACAAACCTATATATACCCTTTCACTTTTTTGTGAAGGGTATAATAAATGTTCAATGGCAGAATTTATATAAAACATCTACTGCCTTGCCCACGATGTCACTCGATGTCGTTCTGTCGAATAAACATTTAAAACAAATACAATTAGAACTTTTCGTTTTACTCGACAAACCGATATCGAGAGAGGTAGTGTGCCAGACAGTTATACACGAATGAATGGGGAAAATATTAATGATTTGGCTGAGAAACTACATCATAAGTGTAATAAAAAAAGACATTAGTGCTAGAATTTGGTTCAAATTGATGTACATTTTATTATATTATGCATGAGCTAGCTTCAACAGCTGCAATAATAACAAGACATAAATGATTTACCCACGATAAAGTGACATATGGCCTGCTATCTGTGTCATTTATTCAGCGAAAGGCGTATTATTTGCGAATATGGATCGTTTAACAACTGAAGAATGATTACAAACATCGCTTCAGCTAGTGAATAATCCGGCTTTCACAACAATTGGGCTATATGGCCATATGATAACCTCCTTTTCTGGTCTTCAATTCAAGATGAGCCACGAGTGTATTTTGAATTTTAAATTTATATAAAACTAGTTACTTGCATCGAAAACTTTGACCGTTTTGATCATCTAGCGCATATCGGTGGTATTGATATTGATCGACACACAAGTGTCCGATGAAAATTTATAAATATTTGATTGTTCAACGTTGCGCTAAAATGCTCATATTAGCGGCACATTGCATTGTTTCAATTCTTCAAATGCTTGTATTACAAATGTTCATAATATCGGCATATAAAATTGAAAGAATTGAATTACTGCCATAATGTGATATTAGCTATTTTCGTACGCTGAGATAAGGTTCTGACCTATAGTCAATGTTTCGTGTAGAAAAAATCTGTCTGTGCCAAAACAATATTTGCCTTGACGGCTCCTTATGGTTGTTAAAGTATAACAAATATATTGGATGTAATATATGGGCTTCTTTTCTCACTGTTATTTTGTATTGTCAGATGGGGTATTCACACGGTGTGCTATTTAGTCATAATGTCTTATTATTTTACAACAGTTTAAACAAATTGCTGTTGTGATGCATATAAAATAGTCATAAAATAATAAGTCTTTTTGAGATATGTTTACTGTTTTGTCATAAAATAGCTCTAGAAATCTGGGTGGGAAGGCTGAAACTCCTTAATCGAGACGGTGAAAGTATATACTCATATTAGCAGCCTTTAGTTACGTATGATATATAAATAAAAAACCCGTTAAAAATTGCTCACGTTTTTATCTGTGCGTTAAAGAACATATGTATAACATACAAGACTGTGGCAGTAAAACCTCCCATACTCGACGTGTTTTCTACTTGATTTTTCAACAGATGATCTGTTTCAAATATTACTACATTAATATTTTGTTAAAAGTGATTGTGAATTATAACTACAATGAAATAGAAATAAAAATCAATAAAAATTCGGTTCTGCCGAATCTTAAATATTCTTCATAGATGTATTTTTCTTTCTTTCTTATTAAAACAGAAAAAACAAAATGTTGTTATCAGTTACTTGCATGTATAAGAAAACGTTTAAATTTTTCCGCTAGGAAGCTATATCGTTGGCTCTTCTTATTTCTAATACAGATACGGGCGTTTCATAGCACAATTGTGCTGAGATCATTCACACGTATTCTTACCCTCTTTAATTTATTCGTCGATGAGACAGCGACGAATGAATATCAGGCGGATGCTTACGAATTTTTTTATATTTGTTTCCAGAATATTTGTCCAGCAAACAATTTCTCTTATGATGATATGCGAAAAATATTTTGACATAAACAATGCTTTCGATAACATACAATGCCTTTTATACAATTTTTCTCTAATAACGGACTATAGTAATTCTCCTAATTTAGTAATACACTTAGTCTTATAAATTAGTCTGCGTAAAATCTTATCAAAAATATTTTGAATATGTTTCCCATATGAAAATGATCTTCCATGCCGACAAATATCAAAGCTTATTAAATTTGATACATCCAATCGCGTATTTTTTGTTTTGGCGAATATTCTAGCAAGCAACAATTCTTTTATTTATTTATTTCTTTAATGGAAAACGTAACAAATTATTGTCCTATCTTTTTTAATTATTTTCATTTGACTGTTTACTTAGAAAAAGTTTTATTTTTAATTAATAATTTTACGTAATCAAGGTTTTTGTAAACCTAGAAAATATTGCTAATTATGTATAAATATACAATCTTTCAAACGCTTGGCTTTATATTTGGTGGGTAGCTCTTAAGCTCAACACATACACAATTTACCAATACATTGACAGTGCCCACCACTGAATCTAATACCTCTGAACGTTTTTCAAACAATATTAACCCTGGTATATCATTCTTCGTCGTTTCGACGACTCATGTTTACGTTTTGTATATCTCACAAAAATATGAATGATATTTTATGGTTAAATATATGTAATATATAAACAAAAAGAAAAAAATCCGTTTCATGTACCATAAAAAATTTTAACTGTCCAACCCTAGCATCGTCTTTAAGATTTTTTTGGTTTTTAATGCCAATTTACTTCTTCCTGATATATAACGCTAGATAGATAATCATATTCTGACTTACGTTAAAGATAATCATGCGTAAAGTTGACGCATACTTTTCAAAGAGCATATTTTCATTATTTTTATTAAATATGGAATCGACTTATGTACATTCTATGTGTACATATAAATGAATCACAAATGTGAACAGCTTAAATATATTTATAAATGTTTATTATGAGAAAACTCAAGAACATTAAAACTTCATAAGCAGTCAACTAAACAAAGAAATCATATTTGTTTGAAAACTTATATGTAATCACGCGTCATTTTGACTCATATAGCGCGTATATTTCAAAATGGGTTATACGTACCGCAGCCTTGTATGTGCCTCACGAAAGATCTACACAACGACTGGGATGTCCAAAAGGCCCAGCGATGAATTCGCGCTATTTAAAAATATATAGCAACATTGTGGTAGGGAATGCGTAAATTTTACGCAGATTATCTTTCTAGGGATAATTCATCATAAAAATCAACAAGTAAAAACGATATATTCGACCGGGTCGAATCTTAAATACCCTCCAAATATTTAGTAAGTGAATTTGAAATGTTTAACTTGGTGGGACAGAGTTCCTTTATATAATATCGTACGTCAACGCCCACCAAAGGGGGCGGGGTTCAAAAATATGCAATATCATGCACAGACGAACGTATGGGCATTGCTAGACCGTCTTAGACTTCATCACAATTCTCTTTGGAGGCTATAAAAACTGTATTTTGGCGGGGTCGCTCTGGCAAGGGCTGTGGGGGAAACATATCACCTTTGTCATTAAACTCTAAAAATAAATGCTTGGGATAATTATATACAAAATTAAAACTTCTTTTTTTTGATAGGGTCATTTAGCGGGAAAAGGGGGAGGAGGGGGTAGGGCAGCAACAGGCAGTCATAAAACTCTAAAGATAAATGCTTGGGATGATTATATACAAAATTTAAAAAAAAAAATTTTTTTGGTAGGGTCATGTAGGGGGCAAAGGAAGAAGCGGGGGAGGGGGCTAGGGCAGAAATCGGCAGTCATAAAACTCTCAAGATAAATGCTTGGGATGATTATATACAAAACTTAAAAAAAAATTTTTTTTTGATAGGGTCATTTAGGGGGCAAAGGAAGAGGTGGGGGGGGGGGGGGGGGTAGGACAGAAATCGGCAGTCATAAAACTCTAAAGATAAATGCTTGGGATGATTATATACAAAATTTAAAAAAACATTTTTTTTGGTAGGGTCATTTTGGGGGAAAGGAAGAGGGGGGGGGGGGGGGTAGGGCAGAAATCTGCAGTAATAAAACTCTAAAGATAAATGCTTGGGATGATTATATACAAAATTTAAAAAAAAAAATTTTTTTTTTGGTAGGGTCATTTAGGGGGCAAAGTAAGAGGTGGGGGGGGGGAGGTAGGGCAGAAATCGGCAGTCATAAAACTCTAAAGGTAAATGCTTGGGATGATTATATACAAAATTTAAAAAAAAAATTTTTTTTTGGTAGGGTCATTTAGGGGGCGAAGGGGAAGGAGGGGGTAGGGCAGAGTAGTACCAGGTTTAATCTCAGCTTCGTCATTAAAGCTTAAAAGTGTTATTTTTAAGGAATGTAGGCTTAAGTAAAACAATTTGTTAAATTTTTATGCTATTTTTGCCTATAATAACGCCCACTGAAGTGGGCGGGGTCAAAAAATATTTTTATTTTATTTAATGGCTCCAAGTTTAAGGCGTTGGACTATATTTGACATAAAAATATATCATTTGCTTAACAAAATAACCAAAAAACTTTAAAAATTATGTTGTTTTTTCTGGGTTGGTTTAGTTCTTCTTAGGGGAACTTTTTTCCCTCTTGCCCGATTTAGCCCATCTTCGAACTTAACCTGCTCTAAGTTTTAAAATATATTTATGCCAAATTTCAAGAGTCTAGCTCTTTTCGTTTGGACTGAATCGTGATTTCCACAGACGGACGGACGGACATGCTCAGTTCGTCTTAGATTTCATCACTGATCAAGAATATATATACTTTATGGGGTCTGAGATGGATATTTCGATGCGTTACAAACGGAATGACAAAGTGAATATACCCTCCAAATTCTTTTTTGGAGGGTATAAAAATAGGATATTATATTTTTACTTTTATGTGGCAAAATATTTAGATATTCCAACTCTGATATTGGATTTTTAATTTTTTCTGGGTTTTAATACCAATTTCCCGATGTATAAAAAAGATTTAATTCACAAAAACTTAAAATCGGGATATAAGTTCCTACTACTTTAATGTACTACAAATATTCTGATTTTCCAATTTCGGATGCGAATTTTTAACTGTTTTTTACCAATGCAATTCTTAGTGAGGTATGACATACAGTTTTAGTTAACAAAAATTAAAATTTTTAACCTTTTTGGTCACTTTCATGTACCACAAAATATATCATTTGTCCAACCCTAAAATCGAAATCTTGATTTTTTAAGATTTTAATACCAATTTAGTTCTTAGAAAAGTATAAAATAGGTTTAATTCACTGAAAAATCCCAAAACTGGGAATTTATATGGTTACTTTTATCTACTAAAAAATTTCGACTATTCAAACCTGGACCGCATTTTTAATTTTTATACCCTTAACGAAAAAATAAAAGGGTATATGTATATAGGTTTGTCATTCCGTGTGTAATTTCTTCGATATGCACATGGGACCCCATAAAGTATATATATTCTTGATCCTTATGAATAGCGATGACGATTGAGCGATGTCCGTCTGTCCGTCCGTCTGTACGTGATATCGGTTTTCCCAAGCCCCCAGAAGAGCTAGAGACTTCGTTCTTGAACCGTTGGATTGGAAATGAACTTAAATAGAGTGCTTTTATATCAGAAAGATCCGAAGTATGGTTACAGAGCTGGGAAGCTTACACCTATTTCTCGACCCAAAATTTATACCAAAAATCAAGTATTTTTTTAATGTTTGTAAATTAAACCTATTTCGTTCTTTGGGGAGCCTCCATGGTATATTAAAGGCTAAAAAATTTTTTTTTCCAGGGATGGGAAATTAAAATGTTTTTTTCGGCCTATTCCGTATTTTGTAGTACATGTTGAAACTAAAACTGTATAAAATTTCAAGTTTTTCTTTAACAAAACCTCTTTATACGACATGAAGATTTGCATTGGTAAAAAAAATTTTTTAAATTAAAATTTCGTTTCCAAGGGTGGGAAATTGGAATTTTCTTATACATAAGAGTAACCAAAAAGACAATTGACGTTGTGTTTTTTTTGCTACCTAAAACTATTTTATATTTTAGGAAGAACTTAATTGGTATCAAAAATTCAAAAATAAAAAATTAAAAATAAAATTTCGACTCCAGGGTTGGACAAATGCAATATTTTATGGTACATGGAAGTGACCAAAATGGTTAAAAATTTTAAATTTTTCTTTAAAAAAGTTATTTTATACCTCATGAAGCGTTGCACTGATTAAAAAAAAAAACAAAAAAATTAAAATTTCGCATCCAGGGTTGGGAATATTAAAGTTTTTTTCTGCACATTCGGTATTTTGTAGTACATGTAATAACTAAAATTGTTCAAAATGTTAAGTTTTTCTTAAATCTTTATACATCATGAAGATTTGCATTGATAAAAAATATTTCAAAAATTTAAATTTTGCTTCCAGGGTTGGGAAATTGAAATATTTGTTATACATAAAAGTAACCAAAAAGGCAATGAACGTTTTTTTTTTGCTAACTAAAAATATTTTATATTTTAGTAAGAACAAAATTGGTATCAAAAATTAAAAAAAAATCAAAATTTCGAATCCAGGATTGGACAAGTGCAATATTTTATAGTTCATGAAGGTGACCAAAATGGTTAAAAATTGTAAATTTTTCTTAAATAACACTACTTAATACCTCATGAAGAGTTTCATTGGTAAAAAAAACAAACAAAAAACTAAAATTTCACTTCCAGGGTTGGGAAATTGAAAGTTTTTTTTGGTACATGCAATATATTGTTGTACATGAAAGTGAGCAAAATGGTTGCAAATTTTATGTTTTTTTTAATAAAACGACTTTATACCTAATGAAGACTAGCATTGTTAAAAATATTAAGATTTTGCTTCCAGTGCTGGGAAATTAAAATTTTTTATAAATAAAAGTAACCAAAAAGGCAACTAACGTCGGTTTTTTACTAATTACAACAATTTTTTGTTCATGAAAAACAAAATTGGTATCAAAAATTAAAAAAAAAATCAAAATTTAGATTCCAGAGTTGGATAACTGCAATATTTTGTAGTACATGAAAGTGACCAATATGGTTACAAATATTAATTTTTTCTTAAATAAAACTATATCATGCCTCATTAAGAGTTGCATTGGTAAAAAAACAAACAAAAATTAAATTTCGCTTCCAGGGTTGGGAAATTGAAATATATTTTCTACATAAAAGTAACCAAAAAGGCAATTGACGTTGTTGTTTTTGCTAATTAAAACTGTTTTATATTTCAGGAAGAACAAAATTGATATTACATTCTTAAAAAATCAAAAGTTCGACTCCAGGATTGGACAAATGAAATATTTTATGGTACATGAAAGTGACCAAAAAGTTTAACAATTTTAATTTTTTTGTCAAGTAAGACTATGTTACACCTCACTAAGAATTGCATTGGTAAAAAATAAAAATTCGCTTCCAGAGTTGGAAAATCGGAATATTTTTGGTACATAAAAGTACCCACATAAATCCCAAATTTTGTGTTTTTATTGAATTAAACCTATTTTATATATCAAAAAATATTAAACTAGTATTAAAAATTCGGTTCCAGGGTTAAACCTACTTTCTGTTTTGGCAAGAAAGAAGAATTACATCTGTGAAGGGTATTTAAGATTCGGCACAGCCGAATATAGCACTTTTACTTGTTTAATAACAATCTAATTTTTCCTGAAGTATAAAATAGGTTTAATTCACTAAAAAACAAAAATTTGTACTATATGTGGCTAATTTTATGTACCAAATATATATCGATTTTCCAACTCTGGTTGCGAATTTTTATTTTTTTTACCAAACGAAATTCTTACTGAGTATTGTTTATTTTGTACAAACCTTGAGTCCTCTAAGTAAAAGTACCTATACGATGTAACTCAATTCAACTCTTTTTTTTATTAATGAATATTAAAATAAAAAAAGAAATTTGTACATATAGCATACAGCCTTAACAACTATTTAACTAAAGGCGGCTAATACGAGTATATACTTTCGCTGTCTCGATTAAAGAGTTTCAGCCGTTCAAGCCAGATTCCTAGAGATATTCTGTGACAAAACAGTAAACACGTCTCAAAAAGACATGATATTTTATGACTTTTTTATATGCAGCACAACAGCAATTTGTTTAAACTGTTGTAAAATAATAAGACATTATGACTAAATAGCACACCGTGTGAATACCCCATCTGGCAATACAAAATAAGAGTGAGAAAAGAAGCCCATATATTACATCAATATATTTGTTATACTTTAACAACCAGAAGGGACCGTCAAGGCAAATATTGTTTTGGCACAGACAGATTTTTTCTGCACGATAAATTGACTATAGGTCAGAACCTTATCTCAGCGTACGAAAATAGCTAATATCACATTATAGCAGTAATATTCGAACTATCTTTCAATTTTATATGCCGATATTATGAACATTTGTAATACAAGAATTTGAACAATTGAAACAATGCAATGTGCCGCTAATATGAGCATTTTAGCGCAACGTTGAAGTTCTAAACGCATAGACGACAGCAGACTTCACAACTTCACGGCTTCAAATGCTGCCAACTTCAAATGCTGCTATGAAGTCAGCTTCATAATTATTTTGAAGACAGCAACAACATAACATCAGGGATGCCGAATATATATATATTATAATGAACAAAATTAAAGTTATTGATAAAAAATGTAATAATATCACGAAAAACTCTAAACACACATCAATTTATTTCTATATTGTATATTTGTAATATTCCTTTATGTTTAATATTAAAAAAAAACGTTTTTGTTCTTATTTTTCCAATTTATATCAAGGTTCAGAAAGTACACACATCAAACGTACAGCGTACTGTTCAAAAGCAACGAACACATATTTTTATTTTCAAAACATTTATGTGTGTTTAAAAATTTTTGTTCGTGTTCAACACAGTCGTACATGTTCTTTGTTATATTTTGAACACGATCATACAATGAACATGTTCTGTTCGATTGGAACACACTTCAAACACACACTTTCAAATGTTCAAAAATTTTAAGTACGTGTACGTACGCCGCAAGAAAGTGCATGTTCAATAAACAGCTTCGCGTGTGCCTACACATTATGTTCATGTTGTGTTCAACAAGAAAAGTACATGTGCAATATGAATATACTCGTGTTCATAAATTTTAAGTACATGTTCAAGTTTGAAAAAAGTACATGTTCGCTAAAAAAAACGTACACATATGTACGAACATTTTTGTTTGTTTCTCAAATTACAAACGGCAACTACATGGTATGTTTGAGTATCCAGAGAAAATAGCAATAGAACTGGAAAAATCTGATAAATGTAAATAAAAACAACAATAATTATTTGAATAAATTTAATTTTTTTAAATGAAAATATGTATATAGTTTATTGGCAGCAAACACGATAAGATATATATTAAATTAAACTGTTATTCTGTTTTTTCTATTTTAAGAGCTGAGCAGTCAATCAAGTCAAAATTTAATTTTGTAATTAAAATGTTTGAAATTGACTTATTTGAGAGCTTAGATCTTAACTTGGTCAAGACTAAAGCAAGTGCACTAAACGCACGTTCAACAGAAACTTGTGTTGCAGGTACAGCAAGTACCACTTCGGCAAGCTTACTTAGTTTTAAATTATACTGTGACATTTTGTTCCAGTACTGCAATACATTAACTTCTAATGGCTCCATTTGTTTTTCACATATAGCAAGTAGTTCTGTTTTTATGTGATAATTTTGAGTTATTGGACTTAAATTTGCTTTATTTGCGAGGATATTTATATGTTGTGCAAGTTTAGAGTGTGTGGTATTTGACGTACTTGGAGTAATATCTATTGGGTTCTCTGAAAATGTAGTATTTGCATATTCGTCTTTTGGAGATGACAAATGCGATATGTGATTAAGCATTTCATATGTCTTAATTAAGTGATCCTAAAAAGTTAAGTATATCATCATTATTATTTTTTTTAAGTTAAAGTTAAAACCTACCACTGCCGTTTGTTTTTGATCGTTGGTTAATAGTGGAGTTCCTTGAAAGTTAAACCGAGGATCTAAATACAATGCTGAGACAAAAGCATCGTTTTCAAGAAGCTTACGTTTTCTTCTTGTCATTGCTTCATATAAAGCCTCTGCATATGGATTTCCTTGGACCATATCTTGTAATTCTAACTCACATTCCAACCAGTCGCGAAAAAAATCTCCAATAATATATTGTTCTTTTTGCATATTTATTGTACATTCAGCCAATGGTTTGAATGCAGTAGCAAAACTTTCTACAAATATCCAATTGACGGATATATTTGAAGAGTCATCGAGTTCATTAATATAGTCTTTGAGACGTAAGATGGAAATAACCATATCATATGTAGAATTCCATCTAGTCACGTTATCTAAACATGGTACGCTTATATCTTGATTGCCGGTCCTTAAAATTGTTCGAATTTTTTTTGTAACATCTCTTACATTATTGATTTCCGCTTCCACAGTTCGAATTACATCATATGCCGCTAATTGTATAGTGTGCGCTGAACAACGAACCACAGAAAATACTGAGGAAAGTTGAGCTTCAAATGCATCATATGTTTTTGTGTTATCATATTCATTATCTTCTGCCATTGCTAGGTTATCATCCTGCAATTCTTGTAATAGCTTTGAAACTTTCAATACGTTGGCGCCATTATCGGTAGTATTAGAATAAATTTGCTTTATATCGATATTATATTCTTCAAGGCATTTCATTACTTCCTCTTTCAAATATTGGGCTGTGTGTTTTTTATTCAGCTGAATCATACCTACATGTGTGCGAAATTTATTTATGGTAAAGCAAAACTAATTAAATAGAATTAGTATGAAACATACCTATGGTGTTTATACAAATTTTAAAACCACGTATATATTGAATATTAACTCCTAAAACGTGCTTGTCTTGCCGACTGGCGACATCAATTTTTAAGCAAATCATTTTGTTTTCGACTATCGTCGCTATGGCTCTCTTTATTTGTTGACTAGTGTCACCAAGAATAGTTGAGATATTTTTCGAATTCAAAGTTATATCAAAATTTGTTTCATAGGGCTCTAAAATTTTTTTAAAAAAGTCTTTGTCGTCAAAGATTCGG
The DNA here is from genome assembly GCA_951800035.1 of Linnaemya tessellans. NCBI lineage: Eukaryota > Metazoa > Arthropoda > Insecta > Diptera > Tachinidae > Linnaemya > Linnaemya tessellans. Next base: position 89,370,333 of record OX637535.1, on the reverse strand, counting down.
AATGGCAAATTTTTTTTGGACACTAGTCCAATGCAACATTTCAAAAAATCTTCTTTGTTTAATGTAGTATTTAACTTAGTTATTGCTTTCTTTCTCTTTTCAATACTCTTTGGAATTGTGTTCACTTCATCAACAGTAATATTATGCACCAGTTTATAGTGGCGTTTTAGATTTGATGTATTTGCTGCACTTAGTTCTTTTATGCATGTTTCAACAAGACATATAAATTTTTTCCTCTCCTCATTCAAAGTTGCGAAATTTTCAAAACAAAACTTTTTTCGGTTATTGTTTTCCATATTTACTGTTTTTAAAATTTGTTTCAATTAAAAATCACCAATGCACTTTGAAAGACACAATACGAATGATATTACTTAAAAGTTATTTTCGTAAGAAGCCATGAAAACTGACTATTTACCCTAAAAAAGGACGCCACTTTTAATTGGGAAAATCCAAAAATGTTTTATTGTGGGTTTATTGAGGAATATATTTTCTACATTCCATTTTATTACAGATAGTTTTTCAAAGGGGAAAACCCTTTGCAAAAACATTCCAATGTTATAATTATTTTTTATATTTGGAAGACTCTGTGGCAAAAAAAAAATTGCTTAAATTTATTTTTCCAGGAAGCAAGAAAATGCAAACCTATTTTATTACCTCTACATTCAAAAATAGCCTTTGAAACATCAAGTGCTGGTAGTTTCCACAACAAGATTACAATAACGAAAACGTCCTACATTGCATTTTATTGCAGATAGTTTTTTCCTGATAAAAAAAAGCATTGGAATGTAACAATATTGTTTTCTATATATTTAAGGCTTACAAGTCAACTAGAGAAGTAGTTGTTACTCTTTATTTGGTCACACAACTCAACTTGTGAAACATAATAGAGGTAAAACCAAACAGAGTTAATTAAGTCATTATATTATATTCATTTCGACTCATCAGCCCAAACGTTGCCGCGTAAGTAATTGGTTTCGTATCATAATTATTAAAAAATCTACCAAAATGCTTTTGGTTACAATATAATTTAAAACTAAGTAAGCTTGCCGAAGTGGTACTTGCTGTACCTGCAACACAAGTTTCTGTTGAACGTGCGTTTAGTGCACTTGCTTTAGTCTTGACCAAGTTAAGATCTAAGCTCTCAAATAAGTCAATTTCAAACATTTTAATTACAAAATTAAATTTTGACTTGATTGACTGCTCAGCTCTTAAAATAGAAAAAACAGAATAACAGTTTAATTTAATATATATCTTATCGTGTTTGCTGCCAATAAACTATATACATATTTTCATTTAAAAAAATTAAATTTATTCAAATAATTATTGTTGTTTTTATTTACATTTATCAGATTTTTCCAGTTCTATTGCTATTTTCTCTGGATACTCAAACATACCATGTAGTTGCCGTTTGTAATTTGAGAAACAAACAAAAATGTTCGTACATATGTGTACGTTTTTTTTAGCGAACATGTACTTTTTTCAAACTTGAACATGTACTTAAAATTTATGAACACGAGTATATTCATATTGCACATGTACTTTTCTTGTTGAACACAACATGAACATAATGTGTAGGCACACGCGAAGCTGTTTATTGAACATGCACTTTCTTGCGGCGTACGTACACGTACTTAAAATTTTTGAACATTTGAAAGTGTGTGTTTGAAGTGTGTTCCAATCGAACAGAACATGTTCATTGTATGATCGTGTTCAAAATATAACAAAGAACATGTACGACTGTGTTGAACACGAACAAAAATTTTTAAACACACATAAATGTTATGAAAATAAAAATATGTGTTCGTTGCTTTGAACTGTGTTCGTTAACATTTATGTACGAGATTTTTGTACGGTGTGTGTACTTTTCTGAACTCTGATTTATATATACATATAATGGCAACACTATATATGTTTATTGCTGCCTGTCAAAATAGAAAATAGCGTAACTTGGCAGCAGCAGCAAATGTTGTTGTGCAGTCCTGCTGCTGTGCTGCCCTCAAAATAATCATTTTCATTTCAACACATGGATTTTATTTTTGACATATTGCTGCTTGCTGTCGTCTATGTGTTTAGTTCTAAACACATAGACGACAGCAGACTTCACGGCTTCAAATGCTGCTATGAAGTCAGCTTCATAATTATTTTGAAGACAGCAACAACATAGCAACAGGGATGCCGCACACATATTTCATAATGAACAAAATTAAAGTTATTGATAAAAAATTTAATAATATCACGAAAAACTATAAAAACACAAAAATTTATTTCTATTTCTGTATTTTTGTAATGTTCTTTTATGTTTAATATCAAATTAAAAGTTTTTGTTCTTATTTTTCCAATTTATATATATAATGGCAACACTATATTTGTTTATTGCTGCCCGTCAAAATAGAAAATAGCCTAACTTATCAGCAGCAGCAACTGCTGTTGCGCAGTCCTGCTGCCCTCAAAATAATCATTTTCATTTAAACACATGGATTTTATTTTTGACATATTGCTGTCTGCTGTCGTCTATGTGTTTAGAGCTTAATTCTTCAAAAATCTGTTCCAATTGTTGTATTTATTTCTACAGCATGAGATAAAAAAATTTGGTAATTATGTAGATTTTCTTTATTTAAATTTTGTTTTACACATTTTGTACAGAGTTTCTTACAACCTGTTTCTTTATATAATGCTGTAAGAATTTAAATATGGCTGGTAGTATGAAAATTATCAACAAAATTATTATAATTTCTTGATCTTTGTATTTATAGCATTGGCATTCGCATGGCCCTCAACTTTTGCATCTGCGATGCCCATTTTGAGATGTTGTAATGTATATTCTATTCTATCTTCCTCGGTTAGCTGAAAAGTATGTAGTCCTAGATTCATTACCTATTTTAAAATCTAATATTGGGATAGAAAACCAAATTTTCTGACTAATAATATTAATTTATTCAAAAATGTGTAAAATATAGAATTTAAGAAGTTTTGAATTGAAAAAATTTAACTTTTGTTTATTTAGGGTGGTGACTAGTTTCTCCAACCGGTTCTTCTGAGTTCTATCAGCTGCTGTATTAGTCTTTGTTGTCCTTGCAGGCTTTTTGAAATTTCACCTTTTTTCCACCTTCCTTCTTCTTGTTTTTTGGTTGGTTTCTGAAATTTTGTAGTTGTTGTTTATAATCTTTCTGACTATCCTGATACTGTTCTATTGTAATTGGCTTAGGGCCAGCGGACTTTGGAGTTGGTGTATACATATGTTGGTGGTTCTTCAATAGGTGTTCCTTCTGGAACGTACTCCTCGTGTAGAAATTGTTGCCACCGTTTTAAAAATTTCGTTGACTTCTTCTTGAGTCATTTAGAAAAATAAATTTTTTATGTCAGATTGGCTGAATCGCCATGTAGAGTGTGTGGGTATATTCTGTGTTGTTCAGTATTTCTAAGCTCTGCAGCCGCTTTTCTTCAGCACCAGAAGTGCCGATTTTGTTTTAGAAATAAAGAAGATCTTGCGTCCTTGCTTAATCAATTATTTTTGTTTTTATTTACAAAAATTACCAACTTATATACTAACTTATTCTATTGGTCAGCATTATTCTGGGGTACCAACAAATCAATAGTTGATTTCCTGTTCCCACGGTCTGAGCAAATTTTACCTTAGTTCCCATAAACCATTGGCACGTGAGAAACATTATTGCGATAAAGTTTAATATGAAACTCTTTTGGGTGTCAAGCCTAGCAACAAATCAATATAAGAAAATTTCAATACGAATTTCATATTACAATTATTCCCGTAGCCAACACTTCATTAAACTTAAACAGAGTTCATGTTACAATTTAATTCCCATACAAATTATTTTATACAAACAAAACCTCAAATGTTTATTATTGCTGACCCAACATAAAATAAATGAAATTCTTGCTATGACAGTACTTACTCTATATACACATTATATATAGCCTTCACCGTCCTTGTTCATTGCTTTCATTTTTCATTAGGCCTAGCTTTATATGAAGAGGAGGTAGAAGAGTTTTTTCTTTTTGAATTGGTTTCCCGTATTCAATAGCCTCAACCTCGTTGCTGTATGGTAGTGAATCTACTTCGGAGACTGTGCGGTGAATTTCTTCCACGTCTAGAAGATTGGTATTGATGCCACATTTCGCTAGCTGACAGGCTCGCACAACTTCTTCAATATCCTCTTTTATAATAAGTAGCTGGTTTAACGACTCTTTTGTAAATTGCTCTGCTTCAGACTTAGATATTTTGTTATTGAAATTTTTAATTAAGTTGTTCATTTCCTTCACAATCTCGCTAGTTGTATCGAATAGAATATTGGTGTTCGTTGTTATCTATTAGCTTCTCTTGACTTTGTAATACTTGCTTCCAGTCTGCTGCATATGGATTCCCTGCAATCCATTTCCATGCTGAAACAATTCAATCTATAGATCTTTTACTTCTTGATTGAATTTATTCGATCGTAAGTTTTTTGAAGGTAGTATTGAAACGCCTCTTTATCAAGTTCGTAGTTTTCAATGGATCAAAAGACTTCGGCAGTGGTATTAAGCATTCTTTCTAGTTTTTCGAGATTTATAACATGCACAACCAGTGATGTCAAGAGTAGGGATTTTTCCCTTTTCGTAGGGATTTTTTTTTAAATTCCAGGTGTAGGGAAAAAATGACAGATTTCTTGATGTTGGACATATTGTAGGGATATTTATTGGTTATTCAAAATAACGTTTGATTTAAGAAAAATTTTCAGTACAAAAAGTTGAAAAAAGATAATTTCCTTTCAGTGTTACACAAAAAAAGCAAAACAAATCTGGTGATATGGAAACTAAAAAAATTTTTAGCATATGACAACATTATTATGCAGCAAACAAAATGTATACAACGGAATATACACATACGCTTTGCTTTTTGCACTCACTTATTAACCTAGGTCTACAACTGACATCAAGAAACATGAACATATAGGGCTTATAGTTAAGTATGACTCATACTGTATGAGCGAGACACACACACAATTTTGTCTCCCCTACACTAATGCAAAAGGCTTAGATGTTAATGCACTTTATGTTACGTGGAGACGGGGGTTTATCTAATTAAAAAGGATTAGCTGTTTATGAGATGTAAAACAGCTGACTATGTATGACATTGTGCTTGTGAACGTTGGGTTGTGTTATTTTTGTTTTATAAAAACTTATTGTACCTGTTTGAATTAATGTACAAACTTATGACTTAAAAATAAAATTTCCTTAAAAAAAACAAACTTCACTCATTATTTTAAATTTAACTGTCGTAGGGAAATTTGTAGGGAATATTTTTTTAAGTTGTAGGGAAAAAAAGGGATTTTTTTTCATAAGTGTAGGGATTTTTAAAAATATCTCCTGGCAACACTGATATGTTGCTTATTTTGTTTTTTTGTGTATGAAACCTATTTTCTAAAGTTAAATTGGTATTAAAAACCTAAAAAAATATAAACTCATTCCAAGGTTGGATAATCGAAATGTTTTTGGTACATAAAAATAAGCAAAACTGCTACTAATTTTTTGTTTGTTTTACTACTTCAGGATGAATAGATTTGGTATTGAAAATTAAAAAATAAAAGTATGAAGACGATTTCCGGGTTGGGGAATTGGAACTTGTTTTGGTACATGAAAGAAACTAACTGAAACGAAATGTCTATTTTTGTCTATAAATTCAACACATATAATACTTTTGAAAGAAGTTTATTTATTAGCAATCAGAAAAGCCAGAAATGCAGCTTCAGAGCTGAAAAATTTACATTTTTCTTAAATATTAAAGTAACTAAATAAAATTCCAGGTTTTACAAAATAGTAAATATAATAAATTTATTATGAAATTTTTATTTGACACATTGTTGTCACAATACTATTATAAAAATGTATAAATGAAATTAATTTTTTGGTGGCTCAGCAATGCCTATATGCATTTCATTGATGCTTTACCAAATCGTCAGTGGACTTTAACCACAGTTTTGAAAAGTTAAAAACCCCCTATCTTATGCATATACTTCTGAAAACCATATGAGAATTCACAATTTGTAAATTACAAACTATTTTCAAAAATCACAACAGAATAAGCATAGTAGGCGTTGAAACTCATACAAAACTAAACCAACAACCAAATTATATTCGATATGAATCTATTTTATTTCTCTAGACATTTATAATCAAAAATCCATTGGATAACAAGAAAAGTATTTATAAGGCAAAATGAAGAATAAAAACTAAATCAAACTGTTATGAAATTTTTATTTGACACATTGTTGTCACAATACTATTATATATAAATGAAATTTATTTGTTGGTGGCTAAGCAATGTCTATATGCATTTCATTGGTGCTTTACCAAATCATCAGTAGACTTTAACCACAGTTTTGAAAAGTTAAAAACCCCCTATCTTATGCATATACTTCTGAAAACCACCTGAGATTTCACAATTTGTAAATTACAAACTATTTAAAAAATCACAACAGAATAAGCATAGTAGGCCTTGAAACTCATACAAAACTAAATCAACAAACAAATTATATTCGATATGAATCTATTTTATTTTTCTACACCTTTGTACAATAAGAAATCCATTGGATAACAAGAAAAGTGTTTATAAGGCAAAATGAAAAATAAAATCCAAATCAAACTGTTATGAAATTTTTATTTGACACATTATAATAATAAAAATTTCTTAACAGTTTGATTTAGATTTTATTTTTCATTTTGCCTTATAAATACTTTTCTTGTTATCCAATGGATTTCTGATTATAAAGGTGTAGAAAAGTAAAATAGATTCATATCGAATATAATTTGTTTTTTGGTTTAGTTTTGTATGAGTTTCAAGGCCTACTATGCTTATTCTGTTGTGATTTTTGAAAATAGTTTGTAATTTACAAATTGTGAATTCTCAGATGGTTTTCAGAAGTACATATATGCATAAGATAGTGGGTTTTTAACTTTTCAAAACTGTGGTTAAAGTCTACTGATGATTTGGTAAAGCACCAATGAAAAGCATATAGACATTGCTTAGTCACCAAAAAATAAATTTCATTTATATATAATAATAAATTTATGAAAAATGTTGCAGTATTTACTAACATCTTCGCTCGATTGCATCACAGTTTTCATATAGAAACTAGACAGAAAATGTTCTGGAAAAAAAATCAAAATAAAATCGGATTATGATGGTACATAAGGAAATCATTGCTAGAATCTTGAATACAAACTAGTAAAATAAAAATTCGGCAAAATTACATGCTGCGAGTGATTTCTTAATAGAATTCTTTAACACGCCAAATGTGCAATTCTTTGTATATATTTATTAAGTATAAAGTTATTTTCTTACGTAAAACTTTGTTAGGTTATACTAAATTTTATGCATATTGTTTTTTCCGGAGGAGTGCCTGATCTTGAAAATTATTTTATCATAAGTGACGATACGTAATTCAAAATATTGACAATTGACGAGTTTACTCGTTGAACAGGCTGCTAATTTTTATTAACAAATCTAGTTCACATGGTTCCTAGAAGCTCTCTTTGGTTACCTACAAATTAAACAATAAAAGTTGTTGGTTTGACAAAATATTTAGTCAGAATCAGCATAGAACCCAACAAAAAAATTTTTGGTTTGATAAATTATTTAGTCAATATATTATACATAATTTGCTATTATATTTTATATTTTACTGAAAAATTTTCCATTATTCAACAAAAATCTTAGTGATTATTTTATTGGTTGGAAAAATAATTGACACACTGAGTTTATTTGCTTCTTCAATTGACAAACACATCATTGGTTTAAAATGAAAACATCATTTTGCAGGATCCTCGGTTACTGTACTCAATTACGAATTTCTGTTCCATCTGTGAAATTTCGTACCATTGCCATTTTCACTAGTCATAAAACAGGTTCATTAAAGGCAATTGGTACAATATTTCCCACTTATCTAACCTCAAAATATTTTCAATATTAATTTCAATTAACAGTGCTAGGCTCATTAACATGGTATATTTCAGAAACAGGATAGACATATCTCACATTATATTATATTGTATGTTTTTCTTTGCTTGATGGAATTTTGAATTGTATAAAATAGTACAAATTTTAATCTAAAAAAAGTTTTCGTTCGGCCATATATCCAGTGCAGTAATTTTGTTGCAGTCTCTTAAGCATTGCCGCAAGTACCGTTCGAACAAAACGAGTAATGTGTCAATGCATTTGCAAAACGATTGCACTCTACATCAACAAAATGAAGAGTTTTTCAACAAGAACTTTGTTTTCTATCTGGCAAATGTCCACCACGACCACGGTGGCTTCAAAGCAAAATTCGCCAAGTGGTGGTTTTGGATAACCCCAATTTTTGAGAAGCTCGAGGCTGTGTCTCGCAGCCGTGTTGTTTTCATTTGAACGATCCGCTCGAACACGCGTTGGTGTTGGCACATTTTGTGTCGAGCCTGTCGACTCAAATTTGACGACCAAGTGCTTATGTTGTCCAAAAATATCACGAATTTCACGAAATGTAATTTTTGCTTAACTTTAGGGCAGACATAGGCACAAAAATTTTGAGTTTGTGTATGTGAGAGAAATTTTGCAAAGAAACGAGCATTCTCTCCACCCTTAAATAATTTTTTTCAACAAGCGTCTTGTTTGGAAGCTTGTGATAGACTGAATTGTGAATCAAAATTTTTGTGATTTGAGACTAACTACAAATACGTGTGACTCTCAAGAGCGAATTTATATACATGTGAAGCGCGCTCACCCACAATGCCTATGGCTGCTTTAAGGGAACCATCATTTTCATAGTGGATTTTAATTATTTTAATGCGATTTTCGGGCAAAGTTGAATTCATTGTAACAATTGACAATACATGTAGTACGAATACGTCAAAAATTAAATGTCAAAACTATCATGTTGTTGCTGTTGCCACAATGGAAAAACCAAGTTTTTTTTTGAAAAACCCTTTACATTTAAAATGGTCTCAAATTAGGGTGCTGTTTGCTGAAGTACTTAACACGAGACGATGAATCTGAGAGTCCTGGATTCGACTCCGCGCTCAGTCATGATTATTGTGTCGAATTCTTCTGATCAGCATTAGTGAATAGTTGTGTTAGTTATTGTCTATCTTCTCACCTTACTTCCTCAGTTCTCTCAATACTATCCCCTCCTTTCTAGTTCCGTCGCAATGCACTACATGTGTACGGGTCATCCCCTGAGTGCTTCGCCTAACAAAAAAAAAATACTTTCTCATTAGAACGAGATTGTGAATTCGACTTATATGTTTAACTCACACGAAAGAGGATAAATCTTGTAATACACTTCACGGTATAATGTAGTTTTTTATACGCACAAATACTTTTAAATAATAATAAACTTTTCTATGTTTCAAGGTACTAGCTAACGCGTTTAGCTGTATTTCTTAGACATATTCGAAATAAACTTTGGTGATAAATAGTTTTGTTTCAAGTATACGGGATCAATATGTTAGAAGTTAATTATTGATTGCCACATATTTTGTATTTGCTACCATTGTGAACATGATCAGTAAAGGTGGGCACACACTTCGTTCTCTTGAACAGTTTTAACCGAACGGGTAAAACTGTATGGCTTAACACGTACAACGACCATGAGCACACACTATACGTTCTTTTCTTCAGTTTTAAATTTACACGGTTTCCAGGGGTGCTAAATGTTCTTCGAAAAAAAAAGTCAAAATTAATTTTAAAAAATCGTTAAAATCCTTAGAATTTTTGTAGAAATAGCCACCATTTGAATAATGAAGTAAGTTTGTTTTTATGAGAAAAAGGGATGGAAAAACTTCTTAGTTCATTTTCGTCAATTAAGAAATTTGATATATTTTTTATCTAGTCCAATGGATCGTACAACAACGCTAGCAGTTGCAGCCGCAGTGGCTACAAAAGTAAAATATTCGAAAAAAAAGCGTTCAAAGTGGGCTAAAGAATGGCTGCTAAAACGAAGACAATTTTCGCACGTAAATCTTTTAAATGAATTACGTCTAGAACCAGGCGATTGGTTCAATTATCTGCGAATGGACGTAGAAACGTATATGGAACTGCTTACTTTAGTAACACCACTGATACAAAAGGAAGATACTCATATGCGACAAAGTATTTCGCCACATGAGCGTCTCAGCTCAACATTAAGATTTCTTGCCACTGGAAGGAGTTACGAAGACCTAAAATTTTCAACTGCAATATCACCCCAAGCTCTTGGCCAGATTATACCGGAGACATGCAGTGCCATTTACTCAGAATTAAAACTCAATTACCTAAAGGTAAAACGAATTATTTATTTTCTTTAACAACCAAAACAAAATGCATTTCTAAAAATTAAATAAATATGTATGTAATATGAATATTCCTTAAAAGTGATATACGCTTCTTGCTATTTCATAGGTATGCGAATGTTTGATAAGATACATGATAGTGAATTCAAAAACCTGTATCATCAGGTACAACAGTTTCGAAATTATCGGGAGAAAAAGTTTCAATATAGTATTTCACATTACGATTTGATTGTTGGGAAACTATTATTGAATTAGACGTAGTTTCCTGGTCTTCTTCTTCAACAAAATCCACTTGAGAGTACGTGCCATCAGATTGTTGATCATAACCGGCTGAGTTAATAGAGGAAATTGTGGAAAATTGTTCTTGGCTTCTTCTTCTTTAGTTGTTAAAGACATTTTTGTAGTTCTCATAATGTTGCCCAATGCGGCATCAAATAGAATGTCATTAATAAAATTTTCCGCCATTAAAGCAGCATCACGGGGTAACTGTCTTAATTTATTGGCAATATTTTTTCCTACTACGTCAAAGTTATCTTCTTTAATGTCCATATCCAACTTTGCACTCACTTTCTCCAAAACGTCGTCGGCCCTGTCTGTTATTTTGCGGTAGAACATACTGAAGACGTCCGATCCCTGTACATATTTTTTACAAAAGGTGATGCCGGGAATAGTGTGTGGTGATTGCTAGATTCGTCCTGAAACAATATATCAAAATAAATTATACATATATACATAAATACATACATACAAACATACATATGTAAATTCATAATGGTTTTTCTTCTGTTTTAATTTCCCAGCACTAAAAGAGAATGGGAAAGCATAGCCGAAACTTTTGAAAGGAAGTGGAATTTCCCCCACTGTTTGGGTGCGACAGACGGAAAGCACATTAACATAGTGCCACCACCAAACAGCGGTTCCTTTTTTTATAATTATAAAGGCAGACATAGTATCGTACTAATGGCGATAGCTAATGCCAATTATGAATTCATCATGTGTGATTGTGGTACCAATGGTAGAGTATCTGATGGTGGTGTAATAGAAAACACTTTATTCTATAAAAAACTTGTAAATGGCACTCTTAAGTTACCATCAAGTTGCAAAAGTGATAACAGTAACGAATCACTGCCGTATGTTTTCATTGGGCATGAAGCTTTCACATTAAGAGAAGATTTTTTAAAACCATTCCCACAAAAAGAATTAAACAGAGAAGTTAGAATATTTAACTATAGACTGTCTAGAGCACGCCGAATAATAGAAAATGCATTTGGCATAATGGTTGCAAGATTCAGAATATTTCATACTGCAATTAATTTAAAATTAGAAAACATTGATAAAGTTGTCATGGCATGTTGCGTTCTTCATAATTTTCTAATTAGAAAGCGCCGAGAAAATTATGCACCTTCAACTTGTTTTTATACAGAAGATCATGGCACAGGGCACATAGAAAATGGTGTAAGTGCGGAGGTAGCAACTATAAATTTGCAACGCGGCTACAACCGACATGGATCTGAAGAAGCAAAAAGGGTCCGTAATTTATTTATGAATTATTTTAATAATGAGGGATCAGTCCCCTGGCAACAAAAGTTTGCTTAATAACTTTGTAACCCACATTCATTTAAAAATATTAAATATATATGGGAAAAAAGAGATTGTAATTCATTTCTTTGTACATATGATGGTCTGCCCTGAATTCGGATTGAACCTAGGACGGTTTGATTGATAGCCGGTTGTCTTATCTACCATATCACAGCGGAACACAATTCCGCTGCGACAGTCAGCTTCGATCCTTTCGATAATACGGGCAATGCCTTTCCAAACAGAAGGTGTACATAAAATAAATATTTTTTGGTGCTTACCTGACTGATATTTATCTCTTCATCAATATTGGATACTGCTTCTCTTGGTGTTTCCTGGTCTCTAAGGAATGTTAGGTGATTAAAATACCACAAATTGGGCGTATACACTTCACTTGTTCCCGCACCAGAAGGCTTGGATGCCACAATTTTTTTTAACTCCTTCCGAAAGCAACCCCTTAGAGAATCGATTTTTTTCTTAACGGAGTCCTTCGTCGCGGAAGGATCTACTTCTTTCAATTTTATTACCATTTCTTCATATGCTTTGTTTTTCTTGTCCCTGTCAGAGTACTCATTGGATTTTATTTTCCAAAGACACGGATGGCTTCTATACAATTCTATGAATTCCGTTATAAATTCTCTATTATAATTTCTTAAGTCAGTCATTTTGAAGGCACAAATAAAATTTCTTCAATAATTTATCGCAATAATCAAAACAAAACAAAAAATTTAGGCAAACGTATGTAAACACGCGAATCAGCAATTTTTATGTTTTCAGTATTATTATTACACTGGCAAAAGCTGTCATTCTTTACTGTTTGGCCCACACACAAGTACTTTTGAACGAACACGTGTGAAAACCGACAGTTAAAATCAAGCCGCGATAGATTTTTTGCACGTTCCAAAAGAACGTCGATTTTTGTCCACACACTAGCAGTTTTAACCGTACGGTTAAAACTGTTCAAAAAGAACGATGTCTGTGGGGCCCTTAAGATATATATGATTTGCTGTTGAAATATTGCGAAGTGCAAAATATCCACACACTAGTAAATACTGTTACGTTTTTAGACCTTTTCGTAAAAACGCTTTTTACTTATCCTTCAAAGATTCGATTAATTTTAGATATACATATAGTGCGGCAACATTTTATTTTTTACTTAGCTAACACGAGTATTTGTACTACTAAACACTTAAGGTACGTTCACACTTATCAAATATTTGCCCCGAAAAGCGTAACCATTAAATAGTAATGAAATATATTTTTGTTCAGATACGCGTTTATTTAGTAAAACAAATTCATACAAAACTAATAGACAGTGTCATAAATCCAATATTATTGGAGACTATTTAACTCAATAAATAAATTTTTGAATTAAAAAGTTTTTTATTAGTGTTTAGTGGTTACGTTTTTTTGGCCAAATATTTTATAAGTGTGACCGTAGCTTTAGTGACTAGATTTAAAATCACACTTATGTCGCTAATCTCTGGCAGCGACTTTATATAGGCAAAGTGACGTCGTTTGATAACTTCGCGAAGCATCTGGTCATAGTTGTGGTTGGTTGTGCTTTACTTAACATGTGTTTGTATAGATGACAAGACAGCATTTGTGTTTTGCTTATTGTAACTATGTGTGGTTGTATGTATGAGTGTTCTGTGTGCTGTGTAGTTTAGCTTCTTCTTGCACTATGTGTGTATTTCGTTGTGCATATTCAGAGTACTTCAAAATCACGATTTTTCTTGATTTTGTTCAGCACAAAAATTTTTGTTCATTTTGAAGATTAAAGAAAAATTCAATGATGATTAAAAATCATTTCATTCTGCTGTATACATCAAATTCTGATTATGAGTAGAATTAACAAAAGCATTTTATGAGCAAGATCGCACAGACAAGAGAAGGGCTTGCAGTAAATTCATCGTGTCCAACGCTCTTATTCTCATTAATTCACACAACATGTTTGAACCGGCCGTCTATGTGACTTGAGCAATATGATATGCGAACAATGCAAACAACATAACCAATTCAACATTGATACATGAGTGGAGTTACAGGTTTAGTCTTTATTTGAATTTGTTCATGAAAAACAAAGTTAAAGGGAATACACATGGGCAAATGCACGGTGGTTTATGGGACTGTTTTTTTTTTAAATTGAAACAAATGAGAATGTGTGCACAAGTTTGATCATTTGTTTGTTTTTTATTGTTAAACATGTGTCGATTAATAGAACAAATTTAGTTGAATTACATATGTATGTCGAAATACACATGCAAATATGACAAAAGGGAAAACAATTTTTTTAAGTCAAATTTCCAAGAAAGTTTACACCTTGTCGCCACGGCGTAAGGGAAAAAGTATAATATGGTCCATTTTAAGTGAAATAATTATGGAAAACGAATAGGTACTGGAGGGCTACTTATGCTGCAGAAAATTTGTGTTTCTCAATTTTAGCTTAATAAGAAATACAAATTAAATAACACAAAAAAACCACTGTAAAGGAGAACAAATAAAAATAAACAAAAATAATAATAAATATTATTTGCAATATCGAACTGCAAATAAAAATAATATTTTCTTAAAAAAATTTCCTATTTTGTCATAAACAACACGAATGGACATCATAAAGCACTGTAAATTAAAATAAAAAAACAAGCGTGCCTTTTTTTTATTTGTTTATTAATTTATACTATTGAAAAAAAAATTTCACGAAACTATAATAAACAATAGTTAGTAATTATAAATAATATAATAATAATAATATGACTGCCGATTTCTGCCCTACCCCCCCCCCCCCCCCTCCTCTTTCTTTGCCCCTTAATGACCCTACCAAAAAAATTTTTTTTTAAATTTTGTATATAATCATCCCAAGCATTTATCCTTAGAGTTTTATGACTGCCGATTTCTGCCCTAGCCCCCCCCCCCCCCTTCTTCCTTTGTCCCCTAAAATGCCCCTACCAAAAAAAATTTTTTTTTTTTAATTTTGTATATAATCATCCCAAGCATTTATCTCTAGAGTTTTATGACTGCCTGTTGCTGCCCTACCCCCTCCTCCTCCTTTGCCCGCTAAATGACCCTATTAAAAATTTATATAAATTTTTTTTTATTTTGTGTATAATTATCCCAAGCATTTATTTTTAGAGTTTTATGACAAAGGTGAAATGTTTCCTCCACAGCCCTTGCCAGAGCAACCCCGCCAAAATACAGTTTTTATAGCCTCCAAGGAGAATTGTGATGAAGTCTAAGACGGTCTAGCAATGCCCATATGTTTGTGGAAAACATGATATTGTATATTTTTGAACCCCGCCCTCTTTAGTGGGCGTTGACGTACGATATTATATAAAGGAACTCTGTCCCACAAAGTTAAACATATCAAATTCACTTACTAAATATTTGGAGGGTATTTAAGATTCGACCCGGTCGAATATAACGTTTTTACTTGTTTATTATTTGTACTGTTTTTGTATCATGATGCACTAATTACACTGTTCTCGAATTTGACACTTTAACCAAAAACAGGAGACCCAGGTACTAACAGCTTTTTAGCTCTAATTTTCTTAAATCTCAAAATCTTACAAGCGGTCCAAAAATCTTGCTTTTGGGGTTTTTTAATTTAAATTCCTTAATTTCAATTTGTATTTCACAATTTTAACTTAATAAAATATACAAATTAAGTAACACAAAGAAAGTTCCACACACCACTGTAAAGGAGAACAAATAAAAATAAACATATATAATAATAATTATTATTTGCAATATCGAACTGCAAATAAAATTAATATTTTCTTACAAAAATGTCCTATTTTCTCATAAACAACACTAATAGCCATCATAAACCACTGTAAATTAAAACAAGTAAAAGTGCTATATTCGGCTGTGCCGAATCTTAAATACCCTTCACAGATGTAATTCTTCTTTCTTTCTATCTTTCTTGCCAAAACAGAAAGTAGGTTTAATTAAAAAATCAAAATGATGTTATCGGCTACTTTTACATTTAAGAAAACGTTTAAATTCTTCGGCTAGGAAGCTAAATGTTTGGCTTTTCTTATATCTAATACCTATGAACGTCTTTCAAAAATATTATATATATTTAATTTACAAACAAAAAGAAAAAATCTGTTTCATGTACCCCAAAAAGTTCTAATTGTCCAACAGTAGAATCGTCTTTTAGATTTTGTTTGTCTTTAATACCAGTTTACTTCTATCTGATATATAAAATAGGTATAATTAAAATGGCTGCTTTTATGAATCGGAAAATGTCGATTTTCCAACCCTGGAACCGAATTTTTAGTTTTTAAAATGTCTATTACCAGTTTAATTCTTAGCGAAACATAAAATATGTTTAATTCACTCAAAAAAACCAAAATTGGGAACTTATATGGAATTTATGTTAATTTTAATACTTTTATGTGCCAAAAATATTTCAATTTTCCAACTCTGGAAGCGTAGTTTTATTTTTTACCAATGCAATTCTTAGTGAGGTGTAACATAGTTTTACTTGACAAAAAAATTAAAACTTTTAAACATTTTGGTCACTTGTATGTACCATAAAATATATCATTTGTCCAACCCTGGAGTCGAAATTTTGATATTTTAAGATTTTAATACCAATTTTGTTCTTCCTGAATTATAAAACAGCTTTAATTAGCAAAAAGAAACAACGTCAATTGCCTTCTTGGTTACTTTTATGCAGAATAAATAAATCAATTTCCCAACCCTGGAAACGCAATTTAAATTTTTTTACCACTGCAACTCTTAATGAGGCATGAAATAGTTTTATTTAAGAAAAACTTAATATATGTAACCATTTAGATCATATATATGTACCACAAAATATTGCAGTTATCCAACTCTGGAATCTAAATTTTGATTTTTTTTAGTTTTTGATATAAATTTTCTTTTTCCTGAACTAAAAAATAGTTTCAATTAGTAAAACAACAAGGTCAATTGCCTTTTTGGTTACTTTTATGTAAAAAAAATCAATTTCCCAACCCTGGAAGTGAAATTTAAATTTTTTAAAATTTTCTTTATAAATGCAAATCTTCATGAGGTATAAAGTACTTTTGTTTAAGAAAAACTCGAATTTTGAAACCATTTTGGTTATTACATATACCACAAAATATTGCATGTACCAAAAAAAAAATTAATTTTTCCAACCCTGGAAACGAAATTTAAATTTTTTTTTTGTTTTTTTTATCAGTGCAACGATTCTTGCGGTATAAAGTAGTTTTATTTAAGAAAATTTTTTTACCATTTTGGTAACTTTCATGTACCATAAAATATTGCACTTGTCCATCCCTGGATTCGAAATTTTATTTTTTTTTAATTTTGGATACCAATTTTGTTCTTCTTAAATTATAAGACAGTTTTAGTTTTCAAAAACAAAAAAAAAATAACAACATCAGTTGCCTATTTGATTACTTTCATGTATAAAAAAATTCAATTTCCCACCCTAGGAAGCAAAATTTGAATTTAAAATTTTCTTTTCTTTTTGCCAATGCAAATCTTCATGACGTATAAAGAGGTTTTGTTAAAGAAAAACTTAACATTTTTAACTATTTTAGTTACTACATGTACTACAAAATACGGAATGGGCCGAAAAAAAAATTTTGCATTTCCCATCCCTGAAAATTTTTTTTATTTTTTTAGTTTTTAATACACCATTGAGACTTCCCAAAGCACGAAATAGGTTTAATTTACGAACATTAAAAAAAAAAAGTTATTTTTGGTATAAATTTTGCGTCGAGAAATAGGTGCAAGCTTCCAAGCTCTGGAACCATAGTTCGGATCAATCTGAATTTTAATACCACTCTATTTAAGTTCATTTCCAATCCAACGGTCCAAGAATGAAGTCTCTATCTCTTCTGGAGGCTTGGCAAGACCTTTTTGATTACTTTCACTTATAAAAACAATGCAATTTAACAACCCTGGAAGCAAAATTTGAATTTAAAAACAAAATTTTTTTTGCCAATGCAAATCTCTATGACGTATAAAGTGGTTTTGTTAAAGAAAAACTTAAAATTTTTAACAATTTTATTTACTACATGTACTACAAAACACGGAATAGGCCGAAAAAAAATTTTTTAATTTCCCATCCCTGGAAAATTTTTTTTATTTTTTTTTGTTTTTAATAGACCATTGAGGCTCCCTAAAGCACGAAATAGGTTTAATTTACAAACATTAAATAAAATAATTGATTTTTGGTATAAATTTTGCGTCGAGAAATAGGTGTAAGCTTCCCAGCTCTGGAACCATACTTTGGATCTTTCTGAATTTCAATAGCAGCCTGTTTAAGTTCATTTCCAATCCAACGGTCCAAGAACGAAGTCTCTAGCTCTTCTGGGGGCTTGGGAAAACCGATTTCACCTACTGACGGACGGACAGACGGATATCGCTATTCATAAGGATCCAGAATATATATACTTTATGGGGTCCCATGTGCATATCGAAGAAATTACACACGGAATGACAAACCTATATATACCCTTTCACTTTTTTGTGAAGGGTATAAATAAAAAACAAGCGTGCCTTTGTTGATAGGAATGAACAAATTCATACACAATGATTTCTTGCTTTTTGTACTTTAATGTTGATCAAAATTTTGAGCGTTGAGTGGAAAAGACAAGTACACAAGTTGACAAGTTTGATTCGACCTATGATAAAAAATAAGCAAGTGTTCAACCTGCAAGTGGTTCGATTGCCTTATAATGAACAACGCATATAAAAGCTTGAGCAAGTTTGATTAATGTTTTTATTCCTAGCTTAAAGAAGATTATTGTTGTGAGTAAGCCGATGTGTATAGCATCAGAACCAACAAAGAGGCATATGTTCGGTTGCTTTAAAATGAACAACAAAAGAAAGTGTGCGGGCAAGTTTGATCATTTGCAAATAAAAGACAAGTTTTTTGTGTCTTTGTTATTGTTGAACGGTTTTTTAATCAACAAGTGAAGTTCTCTGATTCGCATCCATGTTTAGGGGATCCTAGCTTACAAAATCATTAATAATAACATCGTTATCTCTTAGCATTGATGTTGCTAGGTTTATCGTTGTTGTTACTTACACTTATTATTACACAGTCTCGAATGAACTTGTTTACTCTCGTCGATGTATCCGGAATATTCCATTTCCTTTAATTTGAATATTATCTATAATGTGTCGACCAGGGCTGTAATATTTTGACAACTAGAGCTGAATTGATAGTGTTTCCAAGTACAAATAGCCAAATTGTCGTTAAATTTTAATCTATTTTTAATCTTTGTAACACTGCCGCCCACTTAAGTCTGTTCGACGCGAATAGGCATACAATCACTCCTTCCATAGTGCGCCAATCGTTCGAGATGTACTATCTTCATTTTTGACCTTGGGCTATTGTACTTCTGTATCCGGTACACAACGTCATTCACTCTCTTAATCGCTTAATACTGGCCATCCCAGTCAGTCTGCAATTTTGCGGACAATCCTTTCTTCCGGTGTGGGTTATAAAGTAGAACCAATTGACCTTCCATAAATCCCTCAGAATTTGCAGCGCGGTCATATCTAGCCTTCATCTTGGCACCGACCATCTTGATTCTGTTACGCACCAACTCATGTAGTTCGTTCAAGTCTTCCCTCTCTTGAGACGTAATGGCTCCTTCTTCTACAGCTGGTTTAACATCAAATTCCAAATCACCAGTCTGTTTTAATTTCGTCCCGAAGATAATTTTAGCTGGCGTTTTCGATGTTGAGTCATGTACAGCTGACCTATATGCCATCAAAAATTTGTGAATATGCTCGTTCCAATCCCTCTGATGGTAGCTTACCAATTTTCGTAAGTACTCTTCTAATGTGCGATTGAACCTCTCTACCATGCCATAAGACTGTGGATGCAGAGGCATCGTTCTGGTTTCCTTTATACCATATAATTCAAACATTTCCCTGAATATGACTGACTCGAAATTTCTTTCTTGGTCGGAATGTAATTCTATTGGGACACCATAGCCACATACCCAGTTGTCACTGTCTCTGCCTCTTCGGTAGGTATAGCATATACATCTGGCCATTTACTGAAATGGTCCACTACCACAAGAAAAAAACCTGCTACATCCATTGCGATCCCTTCGAATGGTGCTCCTGAAATGTATTGTTGTAGCTGTCCCCGGCTTCTTACTAAACCTTTGGCTGCTATGCACTGTGGGCAGTTTGCTATCCAGTTAGGTACGGCTTGTTGACATTCAACCCAATAAAAACGCTGCTTCAGTTTCTCAAGTGTTTTGGTTACCCCAAGATGTTCATTGTAAAACTCTTGCAAAACTTTACTTATCTTGGAGTATGGCACAACAATTAAATTTGAAGTTGTTTTGCCATCTTCACTTTCCCATACGCGGTATAGGCACCTTTTTATTTCCTTGAGGCTGTTCCACTGCGCCCAATAAGATTTGGCGAATGGGCCTTCAGAGGAAATTTCATTCCGGGACGGTCTCCTGTTCTCCTCTTTGGCTGCTGTAATTTTCGCCAGTATAATGTCGTCCCTCTGTGCTGCTGACTAGAGTTGTACGGCTCCTGAATGAATTAATTCAATTGAATCATTCATTCAATTCAGCGAGATGAATCTTTCACTTTACTGAGTGTTTTTAGCTCTTTCACTTCTTTTAGTTGCTTCAGTTGTTTCATTGAATCTATTTCTTTCAGTAGCTCTTTTCTTTCAATTCTTTCAGTTGTTTCCGCAGCTCCTTTCTTTTAGTTGATTCAGTGATTCAGTTGTTTCAATTGCCTCATTGAATCTGTCTGTTTCAGTAGCTCTTTTCAATGCTTGTACACACATGATGTGGCGCATATATTATTAGAGCTGCCAGATGATAATTTTTAAACAGCACTGACATGATACATATTTCAGTACTTATTAACTTGGTGCGTATATATACATATGTAAACATATATATAAATTAACTGAGAAAAATCTGCAAAATATAACGTTAAATAGAAAATATTACTCTATTAAAATAGGTTCGAAAGCAAAATATTTAAAATCACTTAAATATTTATCTAGTTATTACTTATGTTCAATAAATGAGTTTTATATTACATATTAAGGAAAAAATAAAAAGTCATAAGTGGTTGTTGTATTAGCTAGTCTGATTCTTTCATTTTCTTTCATAACATTTTCATTTCATGAATTATGGCTGAGCTAAGTCCCGGTTCGCTCTATGAAATTTTCTTTCATGAAATTCTCTTTTAAAATTTCACTCGTGTCTGCACACTGTTCATTTCATGAAACTTAATATTTTTGTTTTTGTAATGGTACAGCCAACTTCATGTTGACAATTACGAATTACAATACAAAAGAGAATTTCAGTGAACATGAAAGTGTGTACCCGACACCATTCTTCTCTCCCCTCTCACCAACAAACTGCTACTTTCATGAAATAAAATTTCATAGTGCGAACCGAGACTAAGGAATCAACTGATCTAGTGAATGAATTAATTCAGTAAAGAGAGCGGAGCGGAAAAGAGTGCTCACTCAAAAGAGCTGTTTTGTACAACTCTACTGCTGACGCCTTCCTTTTGTTCGGTTCTAACGCAATGTTTACACTCTAAACAGTAGGATATCCTTGATAGCGCATCCACATTGTTATGTTTTGTGCCCTTTCTATGCTCAATGCTGAAGTCGTAGCTCTGCAGGTGCTCAATCCACCGTGCCAGTTGCCCTTCACGATTTTTAAACTGTAATAGCCATCTCAGTGCAGAACGGTCGGTCCTTAATGTTAAGTGTTGACCATACATGTACTCATGGTAATGTTTAATGCATTCCAATACTGACAGAAGCTCACGTCGTGTCACACAGTAGTTTCTCTCAGGTTTTGAGAGTACACGGCTATAATATCCTATGACTTTTTCAGTGCCATTAACTACTTGCGATAGCACGCCCCGTATGCCATAGCCGCTCGTATCAGTATCCAGCACAAATTCCGGGACGCTCGTCAAAACAATAAAATATAAACTCTAAAATACAAATTTAAAATTTGATATACATATATACCATTGTGTAGCGAAAATTGTAGGGAAAATCGCTGGTGAAAGATTTGTTTAACATTTTAAGCTTTATTCATAAAGCCAATCAATAAAACAACAAAAATAAATGGTTTTCAGTTGCAAGTGTACTGATAAACTCTTATAAAAAACACTTAAATCAACAAGACAAGACCGCAATGCAAGAAATAGAAACGATACAATTTATAAAAACAAATTGACTTTAAATCACAATCTTTTTCAACATTTTTGAACACATTAATTAAACAAATAATCGCAAAATAAAAAAATGGAAAAAGAAACAAGTAAAAACGTTATATTCGACCGGGTCGAATCACTAATACCCTCCAAATATTTAGCAAGTAAACTTAAAATGTTTAGCTTGGTGGGATAGAGTACCTTCATAATATCGTACGTGAACGCCCGCTAAAGCGGGCGGGGTTCAAAAATAAACAATATATCATGTTTTCCGCAAGTTCAAGTGAGGTAGACATTTCGCCTTTGTCATAAAACTCTAGAAACAAGTGTTTAGGATAATTATTTATATACAAAATTAAAAAAAAACATTTTTGTTTTGATAGGGTCATTTAGGGAGGAAAGGGTGTAGGCAGAGTAATACCAGGTTACGTGTCAGCTTCGTCAATAAAACATAAAAATTTTATTTTTATGGAATGTAGGCTTAAGTAAAACAATTTGTTAAATTTTTACACTATTTATGCATATAATACGGCCTACTAAAGGGGGCGGAGTCAAAAATTATTTTTATACCTTCCAAAAAGGAATATGGAGGGTATACTCACTTTGTCATTCCGTTTGTAACACAGCGAAATATCCATCTGAGACCCCATAAAGAATAAATATTTTTGATCAGTGATGAAAGACGAAGACGATCTGAGCATGTCCGTCCGTCCGTCTGTGGAAAATACGATTCAGTCCATACGAAAAGAGCTAGACTCTTCAAATGTGGTATCAATATATCTTGAAGGATAGCACAGTGACCAGCTCAGGGCTTTTATGTTCACTTCTGCGATTGTGCTTATCCCCCTCCCCTCTCTCACAATAATAGTTTTGTATTGTTGATTCCTGGTGGGGGATACTGTTTGGCCGCCTGGTGGTGAAGGTATAGCACTGACCACCAAGTAGCCACTAAAAAGCAGTAATCACCATCGTTGGAATCAATACTATCAAGACAGACGATTATTATGAATTTCCCTAAGTTTATTTCATGGCAGATAACTTCAAAATTGACTGCTGCAACATACTAGGCTTGACACCGAACTTCTTCTCAGTTTATGCTCACGTTTGTCTTTATCGGCCGGATGTTTTAGCCTTAAGTGAAACCCAGGAATCTGAGGATGCTGGCCTTTGCCCGGGTATCAACTTCTATCCCTTTTTAAGTTTCATCGCGGTCTTGCATTATATATACGCAATGCTGTTGTGTACCAAAGTCAGCAATCACTAGGCTTGTATGATCCTCAATTTAGTTGGCTTTGGGCTTAATTCAAAATCAGGGCACATAGCTTGCATTTCGGATTCCTTTATAGAATTCCAAATGCGGAAAGGGAACAAACTCTATCTGGCTTCGATTCCCTTTACAATTCTATATCAAAAATCCTCGAAAGTTGTCCGGAGAGTGAAATTGTAATTGCTGGTGATTTCAATGTCCACAACTCATCGTGGCTTCGCCATTCGAGCCGCACAATTATAGATGGCCAAGATTTCGTCTCAGCTTCGTCACTAAAGCTTAACAATTTTGCTTTTGAGGAATGTAGGCTTAAGTAAAACAATTTGTTAAATTTTTACACTATTTTTGCATATAATAACACCCACTAAAGGGGCGGGGTCCAAAAATAATTTTTTTTTGTTATATGGCTCCAAGTTTAACGCGTTAGACTTTCTTTGACGTAACATAATATACATCATTTGTTTAACAAATTTACAAAAAAAAACTTTAAAAATTATATTGTTTTTTGGAGGTTGGTTTAGTTCTTCTTAGGGGAACTTTTTTCCCTCTTGCCCAATTTAGCCCATTTTCGAACTTGACTTGTGCTATCCTTAAAGGTACATTTGTAACAAATTTCAATAGTTTGGCTCTTTTCGTTTGGACTGTGACGACCAAAGTCGACCCGCTCGTTTTGGTCCACAACACTGGAGCACCTTTTTAGTTGTTATGTAATGAATTGCCTTGTTATATTATTAGATTAAGAAGAAGTATTTTGTTGTTTATTATTATCATCATTATTATAAGAAGAATTGTTATTTTGTATTATTATCATCATTATTATAAGTATTATCGTTTACATTGTTGGTACTGAGTTATTACCGAATTGCCTTAGTATATAGATTGTTATTACCACTAGCATCAGTATTATTTTTAGTTCGGCCGTCACTTGAATTCAGTCGGTACCTTATTTGGTTTTATCCCTGTTGTCACCCAACACTGATACCTACCATCATCGAATATGCATACTCGTGTTCGTGTGACTGTGTATGGTTGTGCGCTGTTAAGAAAACAGACATAACATATACCGAATAGGCATACTTGTGTACGTGTGATTGTGCATTGTTTTGCATGGCAGACAAACACCCATACCTAAATACGGGCGGAAAGCGGAACGTTTTTTTCCGCTGAGCGTTAACGCTGAAATGCCATACCTAAACAAAAGCGGCAGCGTTATGTAAAAAAATAATAACAACAGGGTTATCAAACAAACAAATTAAACAACCCTGATTATTTTAACAGCTGGACGGACGACATTTGTGATTTTGTTATTGAAATTTTGTACAAATTACAAACGTGCATACATAGTTATGTATATAATCATATTGTAAATATTTTCTTACCACCATTTTCTAATACGAAGTGCACAAATTTTTTCTTTTATTATATATTTCACTTTTGTAAATCTTTGCTCTTTTTCTCTGGTTACAATTCTCTTCTTTTGCAACCAACTTCATTAGAAAACGCTCTGTCAAAATCGGATTTTCCAATAGCAAAGCGTTGCCGCCGCGTTATTTCGGCATGCTCCATACAAAATGTATGGACATGAGAATTTTTGACAGCTAAAAAACGCTTGCCGCCCGTATTTAGGTATGGGAGAAAGGTATAAAAGGCGAGTCATTGCAAAGATAATTTCAGTTTGCGTGCAGCGCTCGTTCTGGTAAGAACAAATATTAGAACCAGGTTGCTATTCTAATATAACTCATACCAAACCGTAGCGTGGAAAGATATTGGAATCCAGGTTGTTGATTCAATATCTCTCCTAGGCAGTGAACTCCGTCTGTAGGCCTTAGTGTAGTTGTCGTTAGTGTGGAAAGAGTTTGCGTGCAGCGCTCGTTCTGGTAAGAATAAATATTAGAACCAGGTTGCTATTCTAATATAACTCATACCAAACCGTAGCGTGGAAAGATAATGGAATCGAAGTTGCTGATTCAATTTCTCTCCTAGGCAGTGAACTCCGTCTGTGGGCCTTGGGTTAGTAGTAGTTAGTGTGGAAAGAGGTTGCCATTGGGACCCAGGTTGCTGATCCAAGGCGAATCTGACCACTGCTAGGGTGGAAAGAGGTTACCAGGGAAAAATCCAATAGCTATAGGCTTAAGTAATTAGTATAAGGATTGTGAAAATCTATTTTTTGAATAAAGAACTAAAACAAAATCTTTGACTTTGTGTTGTTCATCACTTTATGTGACCCCACACTGGACTCCGCTGAGCTTACCTCAGCCACCAGCCAGAGAGTGTCGTTACATTGGCGCCCGAGCAGAGACACTTGTCCACAACCAGATCAAATATTGTTTTCCTTAGAAAGGGAAAATTTTAAATAATAAAAAAAAAGAATAGTTATAAGAATCTACATTGTCTAACTTGTGACCAGCAAAAGTCGCCACCTCGTTTTTGCGTCCATAGATACGTATATATATAGATTGCAGTTCTTTTATTTGTATTTTCCTTACACCATGAATTATTGAATGAATTATTTGCCTTGTTTGTACATTTATTTATTCCGGACATAATCATTTTTGCCGACACCCCGCTAAATAGTATTTAAGTCATTTTGCTGGCAAATACTGCCATTTACTCGGTACTGATATACGTACATATGTACAAACGCGAGCGAGTATTACACACGCTGACTTGTTCGTCATAGTGTTTTGTTATTGCTTTTGGTTTTCTTTAGTATACACAGACCATGTGTAACTGTTGAGTGTAAAGAAAACCAAACTCAAGACTACACTGCTGCCTGTGCAAAAGCACATGCAAACATACGTACGCGCATATGTACGTACATATGGCTGTACCTTTACGATCGCGTCGTTTCAATATGACTTGTGCACAAGTGTTTTTGTTAGTGCTTTTGGTTTTCTTTAGTATACACAGACCATGTGTAACTGCTGAGTGCAAAAGAAAATCAAACTCAAGACTAAACTGCTGCCTGTGCAAAAGCACATGCCAACATACATACACACTGAGCTTCTGCTTGTGCACAAGCAAATATACCTACATACATGTATATATGTACATACCTACATGCATACACACAGCAGCCTGTGCAGGAATATACGCACGCACGAAGGTACATACATAAATTCCCTGAGTGACAACAAGCCTATGTATATAAACATAATATCAATGCAGCCACCGCGATCATAATTGTACGAATTTACATACAAGCATACATATTTACGTATATTACGGTACTAGTAATATAGTAATAATAAGTCTTTATATTTAAGAATAACATTTATATATTTAACATTGTTATAGTTGTTCAGTATACTTTTCATATTGTAAGACACATACACATGTATGAAAATATTCATGTGTGCCCGCTGAGCCCGGCTATAAAAGGCGAAGCATTTGCATAGAACAGGAGTTCTTCTTGTGCAGCCGGCATGGAGGTAAGTCCTAATATTTTCGTAGTCTAGCTTCTTATTTTATTGTTTAATTCAGTAACGTAGAATGGTCGGTTGGTTTCATTTTGTGAAAGCCACTTCGGAGTTTGTCTACCACCAGATGTTGGAAAACTCTACTTGGTAAACCAACTCCTGAACAGTGGTACTCTGAAACCTTGTCGCGAGTTCGGAGTGAACGTGTTGCCCACCGATGTTGGAAAACTCGACCGGATGACACGCTCATTTTGCACCCACGTTGTTCGTGACAGTATTGGAATTGCCCTAACCAGAAGCTTAGACTACCGCGCAGACAACGATTGACGCATTCCCCGAAGCGTGAAAATTCGACCGGGCACGCTCTCGACACTCGGTTGGGCCTCCTACACCGTGCCTCCGCGCGCACGCTCGTGTAACCACAAGAAAACCCTCCCGCAACGCCGCTGCAAAATATCGCTACGTCGCGTAGAATACTAAAAGAACCAAAATAAAGAATAGAAGTGTTTTTTTTTTGCCTACTGCCCTGATAACAAATAAATAATCAGTACGACCCTGGACGCCCCTGAGTCCTGCCCCAGCAACCAGCGGAAACGTCGTTACAATGGTGCCCGAGCAGGGACAGTAGGATTTTTTTTGGTGGAAAAAAAAAATTGTTCCGGAATAAATTATGGAAATTAATAATAATTGGAATGTGAACCAAAATTAAAAACTGATCTAAAAATTATTTAAAAAAATAACTACTTTTGCGAAAAATAAAGAAACGTCGGGGAAAAATTGTGAACTTTTTTTTA
>OX637535.1:89225282-89337782 GCA_951800035.1 Linnaemya tessellans | reverse complement strand
GCGTGTCCTTGGACGTAAGCCCAAGTACATCTGCAGCAGCAAAGGCTAAGGCCAGCAAAGGTGCGCCAACCGGAAAAACTCCGGCAGTGCCACAAGCACCAATTTTAAAATCGGTGGGTGCGCCAGCTGGAGTAAATTCAGCAGTGCCACAAGCACCCGCCAAAACCACATCAGCAGCTGCACCGGCTGCCTCAAACACAGCTGAGGCACGAGCAGCTGTCTAAAATGACAAGAAAGGGCGCAATCGACAATTCGATGCGCGGAAAGCCTTCGCTGAAGAGCGGGCTGCTCGACGCCATATCGAGCAGTTAGGCAAAAAACAAGCCAAGGACCTAACCAGTGAGGAGAAATCCGCGCTGGCATGGGCCAAGGCCCGTCTGGCTGCCCAAAGCGGCTCCAATGCTGAAGCGTTCACTAGTTCAGCGCCGAAAAGGCAACGCTCAGCGGAAGAGCCGCAACAGCAGAAAAAAACGCAGCCATCGAGCAAGCGACCCAGGCAGGAGGCTACGGTTATAAATAGGCCTTACAGCGAAGTTGCAAGAAACCCGCTGGTAAGGGCTATTGTTGACCGCAGTAACAGCGACGGCTCAATCAACCACGAAAAATGGGGATTGATCTGTCAAAGATTACTGAATGTCTACCTGCAGAATCCAGAGGGGATTCAAGGGCACTCGCCGCAATTTACAGATGCCGGCTGGTTCCAGGGCCACGTCAAACTGGTCTCATGTAGGGACGAGCCGTCGACATCGCAGCTTAAGAACCTGATAGAGTCCCTAGGGGAAGTGTGGTCGGGCGCGAGGTTGGAATTGATCTCGGTCAGCGACATTCCCCGCCGACCGAGAGCAATTGCGATCATTCCGGCGGAACCACATGACCCTGCGGAAATCCTAGACATCTTCCGGAGAGGAAACCCAGACCTACCTACCAGTGACTGGAGGGTAGTAAAGGTTTTCGAGCCGGTAGGTGCCCGCAGGAAGGCGATCGTGGTCCTTAACAAGGAGACGTTGTCTCTACTCCGGGGTAGGCAGGGCCTGGTGTACTATGGGTTCATGGGCATCAGGCTCCGTATATACCGGGGTGATGACAAACCCGATCCCGAAAACCCCGACCGAACGGAGGGGTCGCAAGGGTCAGCCAAGGCTACCGAAATGGAGGGCATAGTCGACACCGCGGAATCAGTAACTTCGGGGTGTTCCCAAGCAGACTCATGTCTGCTTGGAGACCTCCTGGAGAGACTGGAGTTCGCGGAAGACGAGAACGCGATTCTGGACCCAAATCCAGAGGTCGCGGAAATCGTCGTCAACTATGACCCGGATATTTAAAATGGCGAAGGTTATCCAAATCAACCTTCACCATTGCAAGGCAGCTTCTGCTGCGTTGACCCTCCGGCTCTCTGAGAGCGGAGAGGATATCGCGCTGATCCAGGAACCATGGACCTCCAAAGGCAAAATTCTTGGTCTCGGCGTAAAGGGCTACAAACTGCTGTATGCCAAAAACTCAGGTAATGATGGAAAAAACATTAGATCCTGCATTCTAGCGAAAGCCAACCTGAATATCTTCATTCTATCTAATTATAGTGATGAAGACACGGTGACTGCAGCCTGGGAGACAGGACAAACCTCCGTGTGGATTGCCTCCTGCTATATGGCCCACGATCACCAGGGCCCACCTCCAAACAAACTGGTCCGCAACTTGGTTCAGGTTGCAAATGAAAAAGGCACTCCCATAATACTTGGAGCCGACGCAAATGCGCACCACCATATCTGGGGCAGCACAAATACAAACGAAAGGTGTGAGTGTATCTTTGATTTCATTCTAGAAAACAAACTAGTGGTGTCAAATCAGGGTTCATAACCAAATTTTATCGTATCAAACAGACAGGAGGTGTTAGATATAACACTTATAAGTGCAAGACATGCTAATTTAATACGAGATTGGAAGGTCTCCACTGACTGTTCCTTCTCGGACCATCGCTATCTAACCTTTGCGGTTGGCAATTTAGGTAGTAGCATAAGACTGTGCGTCAACAGACGTAGAACAAATTGGGAGGAACAGAGCTCTATTCTCACCAATTCTATTGCGCATCCTCCAACCATAGGGGAAGCTGCGGACATTGACAAGGCAGTGAACACACTGACGAATGCGTTTGAGATGGCCACAGGCCTATCTTGTAGGCCATCTGTACAGCGTAACAAGCAAAGACTTCCGTGGTGGACTGACGATATAGCAGTCACCAGGAGCAACTGCCGCAAGCTTTTCAACGAGGCAAAGAGAACGGGAAACTGGACACTCTATAAAGCCTCCTTGAATAGATTCAAGAATGAGGTCAGGAACGCAAAACGCAAGACCTGGAGGAGCTTCTGCACCAGTGTAGAATCTACCTCCGAGACATGCAGATTGCGTAGCATCCTAGCCAAACAGCCGTCGATACCCGGCTACATCCACAAGGATGACGGCAGCTGGACCACTACAACCCGATGATCGTGCCAAGAAGCTTCAAGAAATATTTCAACGCGTACGCTCGAATTTAAATAAAGCATCCCAGAGACAACAACATTATTATAATTTACGACGCCGCCAGTGGCAACCGCAAGTGGGCGAACAAGTCCTCGTGCGACAGCACCCTCTTTCGCGAGCAGTAGAAAATTTTGCAGCGAAGCTAGCCCCAAAATACGGCGGACCATTCATCATTCGGGGTTTCGTGTCGCCCGTCATCGTCGAAGTTTCTGAGATAGCGACCCAGAAGACACGCACCGCACACTTGGGTGACTTGAAGCCATACGTCGCCCCTCAAAACTAACCCGGTCTCCCTCCCCTCTTTCTTTATTTATAGGATCAACAGTAAATCTACCTCAACGCACGATGAGCCAAAGATCGAAGTTCGAACAGTCTCGCCAAAAGTTCCGAAGAGGAATGGAACGGGAAAAGGCCAAAGTGAAGAAGACTATTTATTTGAATGACCATGATATCCCTGCCCGCGGCCGAGGCAAGCATGGAAAACCGTCACGCCCGATCCCAACGGTACGAAATTTCCGCATGACCACCCAGCCAAGCATGCCTCGTCAAAACCATCCATCCGGCAGCATGTCACCTCCACGTAAGGCACCGCCCAGCCAACCACGTCCTAGTAAGGCACCGGTCAACCAAACACGTCCTAGTAAGGCACCGTCCAACCAAACACATCCCAGCAAGGGACGTCCCCGCCAACCACACGCGAACATACCATATGCCGACATGTTCCAGTCGCGTCGGTTGCAGCCTAGCTGTCCACGCCCACCGCCGAGGGCTAACCATTCGAGAGGAAACAAAGAAGAAGTGCCACCTCCACCGCCGCTCATCACCGAAGGGGAAGTGTCACCTCCACCTCCGCTCACGCAAAAGAGAGTGCCGTCACCATCCCCACTACCCGATGAGGACCCATCGCCACCCCCTCCAAAGCTTCCTAGACCATAGTCTAGCCCCGGACATCGTGGAGAAGTCGAGACTCCCCCCCAGATTTACTGGAAGACTTCGTGATCGAGTTAGACGATTTCGACAGCCCTGACTACGGTCCTAAACTGGTCGAAAAGCTACGTCGTACGCTGTACGGACAGTCCAACAGGACAGTCGATATCCGCCCACCATCAGCGCCCTCCCCAGATTCATCGCACGAAGGGGATAGCTCCAGAGACCATGTGCCCACACCACCTCGTCGACAAGGTTTCGGGCTCGTAGACGTGTCCGATTCACAATACCCGTATTTAGGCCATCAATGTTACGAACGGCAGATTCGGCTCCGGTTCCTAGTCGCCGGAACAAAATCACAACCGGCGCTGCGACGGCAGAGCATCGCACCACCGGCCGCAATTACGCCCCGGTCACAGCAAAGACGAGACAACTCCAGTATAACCACGCGGTACACTTCACCGGTCACAGTGAGTGACAGCCCGACCGCACGACTTCCCAACACCCCGGGGCGAGATTGGTTCAGCCCACTGCGCCACGTGCATTCGCCACCACTCACCCTGAGCGATACGATATCGATCCCAGCCGAAGGGGAGCTCGATGTATTCTCCCTCTTGGATGGCGTAACCGACCATGAGCCAGAAATCAACTATCCGAACCAACAGGGCCCGGTATCACCTCATCCCCAAACCAACCGCACTACCGAAATTCCCTTTGAAGAAGTGCCAGCGAAGGTGCAGTCACTCATCGCCGACAAGATGGCAACGCGACGAAAACACCAACAATCCCGGTTCGTATCCCATAGCGGCGGACAGACGTTCCGCATAGCCATCTCACGCACCGGAAAGACCCGTGTATGGGAAGTAAGCCGGTATTGTTTCACCCTGCAGGAGGAGGGGTAATGTGACCAGCAAAAGTCGCCACCTCGTTTTTGCGTCCATAGATATGTATATGTATATATAGATTGTAGTTCTTTTATTTGTATTTCCCTTACACCATTAATTATTGAGTGAATTATTTGCCTTGTAAATCTCGGTTTGTACATTTATTTATTACGGACATAATCCTTTTTGCCGACACCCCGCTAAATAGTATTTAAGTCATTTTGCTGGCAAATACTGCCATTTACTCGGTACTGATATACGTACATATGTACAAACGCGAGCGAGTATTACACACGCTGACTTGTTCGTCATAGTGTTTTGTTATTGCTTTTGGTTTTCTTTAGTATACACAGACCATGTGTAACTGTTGAGTGTAAAGAAAACCAAACTCAAGACTACACTGCTGCCTGTGCAAAAGCACATGCAAACATACGTACACACTGAGCTTCTGCTTGTGCACGAGCAAATATACCTACATACATGTATATATGTACATGGGGCTGAGCTTCAGGCTACCATGGGGGTCAGTAGGTGGCGGATAACTGAACGGCCTATAGTACGTAGGTTTGCTGCGAATAACCAATAAGCAGTCCCCGACCAAGAGCGGCAGATGCAGAGGCGTACTATAAAAGGGTACAGGTGACCGAAAATGCTATCTGTGACATGGCGAATCGATGCCGCCATAAAATAGGTATCACCCCACAGAGGGTTCCCTCTTGAGAGGAGAAAATAGGAGAGTGACGCTTCCGTTGTTCCCTCAGTTTTCTCCGACCAAATAGCGGCGCTCTGATTGTGCATTAGGACCGAGCCCGGTAAGGTTCTAATTATGGTATACCGGAATATGTATTTGATTTGATGACATGAGCTGGTAGCGGTAGTATTCTGACACCTTAGTAAACGGTGTGACAACCGGTCGAAATGGCTGTTGGGCTAATGCTGCTGTTGCCTCCGCCCCGTTAAAACCATGGCAAGTCTCTTGGTACGTTCTTGATTCGTCACTGTTAAGTTGGTGTTGTAGGACCAGATGGAAAATTCCTGGCTTGCGTCGACCTGGCTCTGAACACATAATCCATAAGGTTATGTGTCAACCCTCGCGTGGCCTCCCTGCTTAGGCAAAGATAACCACGGGGTCCTTTGTGACGACTACTACGACAAATCAAGATAGCGGCCAAGAGTTGGGGTCCATAAGAAAGAACAATGAACACAAACACAAACAAACAAGTCGACCAATTGAACAATAGGACAATTCAGTCTAACCCAGGTGGAATAAATACCCTGGAGCAAAACGCCTTTGGGCAGAGTTCGAAGACACCGAGGTCCCCTGTGAAAAATCGAGGGGTAAATCAATCCGTACAGGCTATCGAAAGTTCAGCACCTTCCGTAAACGATGCATCTCGTGGACGGATCGGCTCAGGATCGGAACCACTACCTAGACGGGCTAGTGATATTTTCGATCAACTTGGAGATCAGATTAAGAGTCTGGTCGATATGTTAGAAGAAGGGAAGAGGAGATCAATCCACCAACCAATGAGAGATGCCATAGATTCTATAAGATCTCTATATGATCAGTATGCAGGTGAATTGCGAATTAAAGTGGCCAAGGAGACTCATTACACCAATTCCGCTGCACAAACATCGCCCTGGATGAAGAAACAGAAGACGAAGAGAGCACAGGAAGAACCGGCCGAATTACCTGAAGCTAAGAGAAGAGCACTGAAGGCTACAGCTTCGACATCGGACACTGCTGAGGCAACTGCGCAGGGAAGAGAGGAAAATACTGGCAAAGAGCCACAATGGCAAAAAGCCACGCAGAAAAAGGAAAGGAAGAGAAAGAAAAGTAAGAAAGAAAAAGAGCATCTTAAGGGTAGAAGGATCAAGCCTGATGCAATAATTATTGCAGCGGAGGATAACACAACCTATGCTGACATTTTGAAAAGGGTAAAGACGGACCCCAACCTTAGCGAGCTTGGTGAGAATGTCTCAAAAATTAGAAGGACTATCAAAGGCGGCCTACTTCTCCAACTTCGGTCAAACAGTGGCCACACGGAGCGATTTAGGGGAGCCATTGGTGAACTCTTAGGAGAAAAAGTATCGGTCCGCACTCTAAAAGAGAGGAAGACTATAACAATTAGGGATATAGATGAAGTTACAGAGAAGGAAGATGTATACGAGGCTCTGCGTAACTTACCATGTCTTCAGGGTGCGGATAAGCCCGACATTCTTAGCCTTAGGAGGTCATATGGTGGGACACAGACCGCCACTGTGAGCCTAAATGCTGACTCTGCTGCTGCTCTAATAAAAGAGGGCAGGATAAAGATTGGCTGGATAATATGCAGGATACGTGAGAAGAAGACTCCGACAAAATGTTACCGATGTCTACAGTTCGGACATATAGCTCGTCAATGCGAAAGTGAGATTGACCGCTCCAGAACGTGCCTAAAATGTGGGCAAGAGGGACACGTGGTCAAGGACTGCCGGCGGGAACCACTTTGCATGTTCTGCAAAGATGATAACCCACAGCTCGCCAATCATGTCGCAGGTAGTGGAAAGTGTCCGTTGTTCCAGAGAGCCCTCAATATACGCCCAAGAAAATGAAAATAATACAGATAAATCTGAACCACTGTGAGGCTGCCCAGGATCTTTTAGCCCAGAGAGTCCTAGAAGAGAACTTCGATGTCGCAATCATAAGCGAGCCATATAAAGTACCGAAAAATAGCACCTGGATCGCCGATGAGTCAACAACGGCAGCTATTTGGACTTGTGGCTCATTACCTTTCCAACAGACCCATACATTGGATAAAGGTTTCGTAATGGCGAAGATAAAGGGAACTTTTTTGTACAGTTGCTATGCTCCCCCAAGGTGGTCCCTTGGCGAATTTGAGAATATGCTAGAGAGCTGAGTTGCGAATGCACACTTAAATTCACCGATCATCATATGCGGCGATTTTAATGCCTGGGCGATGGAATGGGGCAGTAGGTGGACTAATGCAAGAGGTCGCAGTATTTTAGAAGCTTTCGCATCCCTGCGGGTCACGTTATTAAATGATGGAATGAGGAGTACCTTTAGGAGATCAGACACCAGTTCTACGATAGATATATCGTTTGCCAGCGACAGCCTTGTTTCGCGAACGGTGTGGAGACTCACTGAAGACTTCACAAATAGCGATCATCAGGCAATTGTAATCACGATTGCTGGGCAGAACACTGACACAGCAAGAATGCTTGAGTTCACTGGGCCTAAATGGAAAGACTCATGCTTTGATGGTGACACGTTTAAGCTGCTACTGTCTAGCTTTACCGCAACCGGGGACTTAGTAGATGATAGGGTGCAAAGCGTATACGAAATGCTCTACACTGCCTGCGATGCTGCTATGCCTCGAAGATATACGCTTCGAGGACGGTCTCCCTGTTATTGGTGGAATGATGAAATAAGAGAGTTACGATCAGCATGCCTTAGAACAAGAAGAAGGGCCCAACGTTCCAGAGGAAGATCATCATGGGAAGATTATCAAGTTAGATATCAAGATCTACGCACCCAATTAAAGAAAGCCATAAAGAGAAGTAAAAAGCTATCCTTCCAACAAATATGCCAAGAGGCTAACATCAACCTTTTTGGAACAGCATACAAGGTAGTTTTCAAAAACATAGGAGCGCAGAAACATCCCAGATTGGGATGCCCAAATTTGCTTCGGAAGATTATTGGCACCCTGTTTCCACGAGGTCAACCGTATACGATTATAAGGACGGAGACGGCGGCGACTAACACAATCCCAGAGATCACACAAGGGGAGTTGCTTGCGGCATGCGCTAAAATTGGCGATAGAAAAACGCCTGGGCCAGATGGAATCCCGAACAAAGCGCTCAAGTTGGCTATTCAACATAGGCCGGACATATTTGCCACCATGTTCCAGAAATGCCTAGTCGAGGGTATTTTCCCCCGGAGTTGGAAGGTACAGAAACTGGTACTTATCCCGAAACACGCCAAGCCTCCGGGTGAACCATCTTCGTACCGCCCAATCTGTCTCCTTGACACGATGGGTAAAGTTCTCGAGCGAATTATATACAATAGACTTCTAGCCTGCGCTGAAGCCAGAGGAGCTCTCTCCGACCTGCAGTATGGATTTAGGAAAGGCCGTTCCACTGTAGATGCGATTAGGAGAATAGTAGACATAGCAGAAGACGCAATAGAAGGTGGAAGATGGAGATTTGGTTCCAAGGAATACTGCTCGGTGGTCACCCTGGATATTCAAAACGCATTTAATTCCGTGAATTGGGGGAATATTGCCAAGGCCCTTTTCATTATGGGTACGCCGCCGTACCTAATGAATTTGGTGAACGACTACTTTCGGGATCGGAAACTTTTGTATGTGACCGATGATGGCGAAGTAGAATATGAAGTCACTGCAGGTGTACCGCAAGGTTCTATTCTTGGCCCTCTGCTCTGGAACATAATGTATGATGGAATACTGCGACTATCCTTACCAGATAGGACTTCCATTATTGGCTTTGCGGACGACATTGCCATAGTCTCAGTGGCAAAAACCGTAGAGGAGGTGGAGGTGAAGGCAAATGCGGCAGTCGAAAGGATTGAAATGTGGCTTAATGGGGCTGGGTTGACACTAGCTGCCCATAAAACAGAGGCTGTCTTAATAAGTAGCAGAAAAACAGTAGAAAAGATGACTGTAACAGTTGGCGATGCAAGAATAGAATCGAAAAGGGCCATAAAATACCTAGGCGTAATGATCGATGACAGGCTAAATTTCAAGGAACATGTAAGGTTCATTGTCAAAAAGGCATCCGGCGCACAAGCAGCTCTGGCAAGAATAATGCCAAATATTGGAGGACCAACGTCATTTAAAAGAAGGGTAATATCGTCGGTTGTGACCTCGATAATAATATATGCCTGCCCAGTATGGTCTGTAGCACTTTCCGAGGAGACGACAAGAAGAAAACTATCCTCGGTGTACCGTCTAAGTGCAATAAGACAAATAAGTGGTTTCAGGACAATATCCGATGACGCTGCAATGGTATTGGCAAGAGCAATACCTATAGATATACTGGCGGATGAAATGAGGCGAATCTACTTTCGTCGTCTTGAGGATCCAGGGCAGATTGCTACAATAAGGAGAGAGGAGAGGAGTGTTTCTCTCTGCAGTTGGCAGTCTAGATGGGAATGCAGTTCGAAGGGCAGATGGACTTATTATCTTCTGCCCATCATAATTCCCTGGCTGGAGGCACAACACTGCGAGCCCAACTTTTATATGACGCAGTTCTTGAGTGGACATGGTTGTTTCAGGAAATATCTGCACAAATTTGGGCACGATAGATCCCCAACATGTCCAAATTGTGTTGAAGAAGATGAGGACGCTCAGCACGTTTTATTTTGCTGCCCGAGATTTAGGGGGCCTTGGGAGTTGAATATTAATCCCCGCCAGCTTCTAGACGAGATTTTGGGTTCCGAGATTAAATGGAACGAGTGTAACCACCATATATCTGTAGTTATGCAGGAACTACGAAGGCTTGAGAGACAGAGATCGAACGAGCGTACATAAGATGAAGCGAAATCGCTAACCAGCCCTCCGCGAAGTAATACCTAACGGCAGTCCCGCGGAGGGAGAGTGGTCCAAGGAAACAGGGGGTGGGTTTAGTACGTAGGCACCAGTGATGGTGAATCGTGCATGCTTATGAGGGAACATAAGTATCTTTTGAAGATTCCCACCTCCGGTTCTATACAAAAAAAAAAAAAAAAAAAAAAAAAAAAAAAAACATGTATATATGTACATTAGGGCGTCTCGAAAAAAAAAAGTTCGCCGTACACCACAGAATATAAAGTATTGTTGCAAGGCAGTTTTGAAAAAAAAAATTTTAATTTTTTTTGCCGAAAGTATAGGTCGCCAAACCACATTTTTCGTTATATCTTCGACATTTATAGTCCTATCTCATAGTGTGATATATCGATGTTTTCGTCTTGAGGAGGCCAATATTTTGATTTAATAGTCATTAACCTCAAATATCTCATTCTAGTATTTACCTACCAGATCTCAGTTTCTACCACCCTAATGTACCACCCTATTGTCAGAAAATTAAAGCCCGCAAAAAAATCATTAAACTTTTGTTAAAGAAGTTTTTCGATATTTCCAACAGAACGGTTAAAAAATACAATTTATATTTTTTGCCGAATGTAGGGGTTACCTTTTTGAGTATTTTTGTCAGATTTTCTGTATTTACTGTCGGATCTCACAGTGCGATATATCGATATTTTTGTCTCGAGGAGGCCAATGTTCATCTTTAATATTCATTAACCTCAATATAACCGTTCTAATAGTTAAGGCTGTTCTTATGAAATATTTCCATAATTCCGGTAGATCTATAAGAAAAAAATTCATGTTTTTTGTCGAGCCTAGGAAATGTGATTTAAAATTGATTTGAAATTTTTCGTACAAAATTTTATACCCGGAAATCCATCTTTCGGTTAGACGTTAACGGGAGATTAAGTAAATTCGAGTTAATTTAAATCCTCTAATAATGGAAGTAGTACCGTTATTACTCTCATAGTTTATTTATTTTTGTATTATCCATGAAATATCTGTTGGAATTATCAATATTTAATCGTGTCGTGTCAAGAATTAATTTAAATAAACTAAAAAATGTCTTTTACTATCAGTGAATTAAACAACACTAAATTACCAACTAAGGGTGATGTTATTAATTTTTTTTTACATCTTCGGCATAACGCTGGTAGAATTCGACAGCTGGGTGCTTTTAAACAAGAAGTTTTGAGAGGTATCATCATTTTGTGGCAGCGCCCAGGCATTCCAGTAATGTCGGTAAGTGGTGTTCGTAAAAGTTTGGATAAGCTTCTGAATGATTACTACAAAATGGTAAAATATAAATTCGAATACAATGTAAATGAGTGGAATAGATTGTTCTTAATTTCGCGTTGTAAGTGCGGTAAACCCCCAGTTATATTGAAAAAACTGGCTGAGTTTGTTATGAAAGTTTACGCGCCATTTTGGTTTCTTGTGAAAAGCCAACCACTTGCAATTCACGGTAAGTTCGAAAAGAGTGTATCACTATTTAAAAAAGAAGATACTAGGCAAAAACATCGATATATAATACTATAAAATCCGACTGTGAATACCGAATATATGATAACTGTTAAAAAGTCAACCCCTACATTCGGCAAAAAACATAAATTATATTTTTTTAACACTTCTGTTGGAACTATCGAAAAACTTCTTTAACAAAAGTTTAATGATTTTTTGCGGGTTTAATATTCTGCTATTAGGGTGGTACATTAGGGTGGTAGAAAATGAGATCTGGTGGGTAAATACTAGAACGGGATACAAAATACCATTGACTATTTAAGCAAAATATTGGTCTCTTTGAGACAAAAACATCGATATATCACACTTTGAGATCCGACTGTAAATGCCGAAGATATAACGAAAAATGTATTTTGGCGACCCCTACTTTCGGCAAAAAAAATTAAAATTTTTTTTTTTGAAAATGTCTTACAACATTACTTCGTATTCGGTGGTGTACGGCGAACTTTTTTTTTCTTGCCTATATGGCGAGACGCTCTAATGTACATACCTACATGCATACACACAGCAGCCTGTGCAGGAATATACGCACGCACGTAGGTACATACATAAATTCCCTGAGTGACAACAAGCCTATGTATATACACATAATATCAATGCAGCCACCGCGATCATAATTGTACGAATTTACATACAAGCATACATATTTACATATATTACGGTACTAGTAATATAGTAATAATAAGTCTTTATATTTAAGAATAACATTTATATATTTAACATTGTTATAGTTGTTCAGTATACTTTTCATATTGTAAGACACATACACATGTATGAAAATATTCATGTGTGCCCGCTGAGCCCGGCTATAAAAGGCGAAGGATTTGCATAGAACAGGAGTTCTTCTTGTGCAGCCGGCAAGGAGGTAAGTCCTAATATTTTCGTAGTCTAGCTTCTTATTGTATTGTTTAATTCAGTAACGTAGAATAGTCGGTTGGTTTCATTTTGTGAAAGCCACTTCGGAGTTTGTCTACCACCAGATGTTGGAAAACTCTACTTGGTAAACCAACTACTGAACAGTGGCACTCTGAAACCTTGTCATGAGTTCGGAGTGAACGTGTTGCCCACCGATGTTGGAAAACTCGACCGGATGACACGCTCATTCTGCACCCACGTTGTTCGTGACAGAATTGCCCTAACCAGAAGCTTAGACTACCGCGCAGACAACGATTGACGCATTCCCCGAAGCGTTAAAATTCGACCGGGCAAGCTCTCGACACTCGGTTGGGCCTCCTACACCGTGCCTCCGCGCGCACGCTCGTGTAACCACAAGAAAAGCCTCCCGCAACGCCGCTGCAAAATATCGCTACGTCGCGTAGAATAATAAAAGAACCAAAATAAAGAATGGAAGTGTTTTTTTTTTGCCTACTGCCCTGATAAAAAATAAATAATCAGTACGACCCCGGACGCCGCTGAGTCCTGCCCCAGCAACCAGCGGAAACGTGTCGTTACAAACTAAGAAAATTCGTCCTAAATATAATTACGAGCAAACATTGACACCATGCTTAAGACTACTTGGTTCTACTCACTGAAGAAGGAGGAGCTAATGGGTTACCTAGCCCAATGCGAACAGAATACCGTGGGCACAGTAGAAGAACTTCGCAAACGATTAGCGAAATATCTAACCCTAGACTACGGGGACGAACAATATAAAAAACTCCTCGGATAGCAGGCCAGACACGAAGCTACGTTGAGCATTCGGCAACCCCTGCTAGACATCGAAGATGATAAAATACCCGCCACCTCGATAACAACAGAAGTCCTAGCGCCTAAATACTCTTCGCCGGTTCTGCCAGCCGCCGAAACACGCCTTTCCCGACAAAGAGCTCGTACGTATGTGGGGCCTACGCTACAACGGTGGAAAGGACCCGCTGGGATTCATCGAACGGGTGGAAGAGCTGGCCAATCTGTATGGTATCGATGTAAACCATATAGTAAGAATCATGTCTGAACTCCTCCGCGACCGTGCGCTCGTTTGGTTCAGAAACAACAATAAGCAGTGGGAACGGTGGGCGGACTTCAAGAAAAATTTCTACGACTTTTTCCTGCCACCTCGGAACGAGTCATCGCCTACGCCAGCAGACATCTAAACGCCACAGAAAAGAACTACTCTGCTACAGAGAAGGAATGCCTGGCCATAGTCTGGGGAATAAGGAAAATGCGGCAGTACCTCGAAGGGTATGAGTTTACAGTCGTCACGGGCCACCTACCATTGAAGTGGCTCAATTCTATAAGTAACCCCGTGGGCAGACTGGCCAGGTGGGCGCTGGAACTCCACCAGTATAAGTTCAACATCCTTTATCGCAAGGGGAAGCAGAACGTCGTAGGCGATGCCCTTTCGCGGCAGCCTCTGGAAGAAGTCAACATGGCCCAAACAACCCCATCCCAGATCACCTGTAAGTGGCTCAAGGGCAAAAGTGCGGCAGTCCGACAACGGCCAGAAGAGTTCACTGACTACTCCATCGTCAATTCACAGCTATACCGGCACACCCATAGAGAAGTGAACAGCGACGACGCAACTCCCTGGAAGCTGTGTGTGGCAAGTCACCTAAGACCGAAAGTGCTAGAAGAGGCTCACGACCAACTTGCTGGAGGACACTTGGGAGTCAGGAAGACGCTGCATAAAATCGCCAGCCGCTACTACTGGCCCGGAATGGCCCGAGATGTCTGTAGGTACGTGCGACGCTGAGAGGTGTGCCAGCGATACAAAGTCTCACAACAAAAACCGGCAGGACAAATGTTGACCCAAATTCCAGAAGAGCCATGGTCATTCTTGTGTGCGGACTTCATCGGCCCATTGCCCAGAACGAAACACGGTAACATGATGATATTAGGTTGTTTGATAAGTTTTCCAAATGGTGCGAACTCGTCCCCATGAGGAAGGCCACAGCCGAAGGAGTAGTCAAGGCATTGCGAGAAAGAATCGTAGCTAGATTCGGAGTACCAAAGGTCTTCCATAGCGACAATGGCACTCAATTTACCGCACGGCTGGTACAGAAATATCTGGCGGAGGCTGGAGTAAGCCAACAATTCACGGCACCGTATACCCCGCAAGAGAATCCGACGAAACGCTCGATAAAAACAATCATCGCCCAGTATACGAAACAAAGATATAACGACTGGGACGATCTGCTTCCAGAAATAATGATAGCGGTCAACAGCAGTGTCTCTGGGACCACAGGTTATAGTCCAGCCTTCCTAACCCAAGGTCGGGAACCAAGGCTGCCAAAAGTATTATACAATCAAGTAACGATCGGGACGGGGTCACGAAACACGAGTCCGGAGGAACGAGCCAGCGAGTTACAGGAAATTTTCACCATCGTAAAAAGGAATATGGCAATAGCATGGCAGAAGCAAAGTCACCAGTACAACTTACGCCGGCGACAATGGTAACCGCAAACTGGGAACCTTGTCCTTGTACGGCAACACCCTCTTTCAAAAGCGATAGCCAATTTCGCAGCAAAGTTGGCACCAAAATTTGGTGGCCCGTACACCGTTACAGGTTTTGTGTCCCCTGTCATAGTTAGACTGAGTAGGGTAGAGAGTGGCGAAACCCGCACGGCGCACCTTGGCGAATTAAAACCTTTTGTAGAATAATAGCGTACTAACATCAATAAATTGCCATACCCCGCCTATTAATTAAACATTTTGTTCTGCTCCCAGTCATCGTAGGTTGTTTATCGCGAACGGAAGGAAACCAAAAACACCACCAGCAGTGTTGCAGGAATCACCAAAACGGGATATTGTGGCTCAACCCGTAAGCAACACCCCACATCAAACCAAAAATTAGAACCAGGTTGCTATTCTAATATAACTCATACCAAACCGTAGCGTGGAAAGATATTGGAATCCAGGTTGCTGATTCAATATCTCTCCTAGGCAGTGAACTCCGTCTGTAGGCCTTAGTGTAGTCGTAGTTAGTGTGGAAAGAGTTTGCGTGCAGCGCTCGTTCTGGTAAGAACAAATATTAGAACCAGGTTGCTATTCTAATATAACTCATACCAAACCGGAGCGTGGAAAGATATTGAAATCCAGGTTGCTGATTCAATATCTCTCCTAGGAAGTGATCTCCGTCTGTAGGCCTTAGTGTAGTCGTCATTAGTGTGGAAAGAGTTTGCGTGCAGCGCTCGTTCTGATAGGAACAAATATTAGAACCAGGTTGCTATTCTAATATAACTCATACCAAACCGTAGCGTGGAAAGATATTGGAATCCAGGTTGCTGATTCAACATCTCTCCTAGGCAGTGAACTCCGTCTGTGGGCCTTGGGTTAGTAGTAGCTAGGGTGGAAAGAGGTTACCATTGGAACCCAGGTTGCTGATCCAAGGTGAATCTGACCACTGGCTAGGAGTAACTAGGGTGGAAAGAGGTTGCCATCGAAACCCAGGTTCCTGATCCAAGGCGACTCGGACCACTAGGAGCAAGATAGCCCACGGCTACTATAATACCAGCACTGACCAATGGTCTATAACATTCAGTAAACACAGGGAAAAACCCACTAGCTATAGGCTTAAGTAATTAGTATAAGGATTGTGAAAATCTATTTTTTGAATAAAGAACTAAAACAAAATCTTTGACTTTGTGTTGTTTAACACTTTATGTGACCCGACACTGGACTCCGCTAAGCTTACCCCAGCCACCAGCGAGAGAGTGTCGTTACAGGACTGAATCGTGATTTTCACAGACGGACGGACGGACATCCCCAGATCGTAATGACAAAGTGAATATACCCTCTAATTCTTTTTTGGAGGCTATAAAAATTGAATGTATTTAAAATTTAAATTCTCATATTTTGTTATGTTTTTGTTTTATATGTACATAATTTCGTATTATATATGAAACAAACTGAATACTTAATTTAATTTTTTAAATTAATTTGTATTTTAAATTTGTAGTATATATTTCTAAATATTTGTTGAGCTTAAGGCCTATGTTGCTATTGCTCTTATTTTTCAAATTTATCTTATAATTTTTAATTATAAGCTAAAATATATAAATAAATAAAAAATAAATAATTTAATTTTTATAAATACATATTCGAATGTTTTTTAATAAAATAAAAATAAAAACACACACTTTTACTGGTTTTTAATGATTTGTAAGAAAAAAGATTTTTTGCCAAAAAAAAAGTTGTTTTCTCAGATATTTTGAGATTAACAAAAAAAAATTTTACAACACTGCTTGAAAGGCACCAACTTAATACGCTTGACTTGTTCCTAACTTCACACCCTCAAAAGTATGAAGTGAACGTCAGTGCACCTCTCGGTAATTCGGATCATTGTACCATCTCCGCTTCTTTTTCGTTCTCAGCACTTCGAAGTGTTTCACTCACAGCCACGAAAGGTTTGAAATATGTATACGAAAAAGCTCGTTAGGCAGAGCTCAGCGGATTCTATGGAACTTTTGGAAACTTTGTTTCTTAGACAAAAATGTCGATGTTAAGGCGGAAATGGTCGGAAATATAATTTTCCTGGGAATGAAATACTTTATCCCATCGAAAAAAATTTCAGTTAAGCCGAGACAAAAATCTTGCTTTAAGCAATCAGATTCAGAATTCAGGGGTACCGCAAGGCTCTGTTCTATCTCCTACTCTCTACCTCATCTTTACACATGACCTTCTATGTCAAACTTCAAACCATATCTACTCTTCCGCGGACCATTCTTTCTCATTCACCGCCGCCAAGCCTGGAGGAGATTGACGCCAGAAGACAAAGAATGAACGAGCCACTCACAAGTGATCTCGTGACAATTTCCGAATGGGGTCCCGCGAACAGGACTAACTTTAACCCTCATAAGACGCAGTGCTGCGTGCTTACATATAGGAGGCTGGTTGAAGTTTCTGCGCCATCAGTATTTATGGATGGTATAGGTATTG
Source organism: Linnaemya tessellans (assembly GCA_951800035.1). Taxonomy (NCBI): domain Eukaryota; kingdom Metazoa; phylum Arthropoda; class Insecta; order Diptera; family Tachinidae; genus Linnaemya; species Linnaemya tessellans. The sequence goes on along the minus strand of OX637535.1, from coordinate 89,320,474 downwards.
GGGAATCAGAAGCTCTTGATGTTCTTGGTATGAAAATACAACGCGACGCTGATCACATATTTCATATATCAAAGTCTATTTTGAAGTTCCCCGACCGTGTGCAAGAGACCGAAGCCGCTCATCGGTGACAGTAGGGTAGCCAACTCAATTGACTCACAGGAGCATCGACGCAACGTGGGATGTGTTTCACTGTTCTACCGATACTACAACGGAATGTGTTCTGGAAAAAATAGGAGCTTGTGCCCGAAAACCGTTTATTTTTGCGAGCTACCCGCTCCTCGCATAGGGCTCATCCTTTTGTGGTTGAGTTGAGAGAATTCGTTCTTTGGCTGAACGGTTCGTATGTGGAACAAATTTCCAGCAGAGGTCTTTCCTGCCAATTTTTACTTGGGGAGGTTCAAATCGAACGTCCGCAAACACTACTCCCTCTATCCTCCTACCCACAACCAATTTCCCTAGTTCTGGCACAATACATCGCAGGGGTCATCCCCTGAGTGCTGGTCCAAGAAGAAAAAAAAAATTGGGACTCAAGATATGTAACATAAACGCGCAAAGTTTAAATAATAAAATGGACGAATTTAAATTTATTTTTGAGAACTCTGATATCTCAGAGACATGGTTTCACCCAGAAATTGATAGTCATATTTATAATTTAAATGGGTATTGTCTCTTTCGCTCTGACAGATGCCCAAGTGGTGGTGGTGTAGCTTTCTACGTAAGATGTAATATCATATCCAGAGATAAAACTAAAAATTCCGATGAGGGACACGTTGAGCATATTTTTTTGGTTGAAATTTTTAACAACATTGAAAAGCTTTTAATCGGGACTATATATAGGCCCGAAATATTAATATGGATTCCATGCTAGAACTGATAAGATATTACACTATTGGATATGATAACATTGTATTAACTGGTGACTTCAACTCGAATATTCTTGAAGACAATCATATGGAAGATGATATGACCTCTATTGGTGTAGCCCTGGTCAACAACAGATCCCCAACTCATTTTTCGTCTACTTCAAGTATTTTGCTAGATCTTTGTTTTATAAGTAACAAACATAGCCTTCTACAATTTGATCAGCTATCTGCATCCTTGTTTTCACGGCATGATTTATTATTTATCGTATATGACTTCAAACATTCTAACAGCATTAAACCTCAAAGACAGCAATACAGCGATTTTCAAAGAATAGACTATCAGTCTCTTGCCGCAGAAATATCAACTGTAAATTGGAACTATGTTTTGTACATGGCTTCTGTTGATGAACAGTTAACTTTCTTACATCAAAAACTTAATTATCTTCTAAATAAATACGTGCCTCTCAAGTCAAAAGTTATTAAGATGGAAATGAATTAAGACACCGGAGCTTTTTAATATTTTTGAAACTGCCAGAACTAATGTTAACATGAAAATAAAAATGGCTAAGATATTGTATTATCAACACAAATTCCAAACATCGGTTGACTCACGTACAAAATGGGCTGAATTCTATTGACGTAAATTACTTAAACCAACAATTTGCAAGTATATCAATGCCACAAATAAATACCAGCTTTTATAACAATGATGGTCTATATCAGCGTAGAAGGAATGAATTCAATTTTATCCAATTTACAAGAGAAAATGTACTCGAGTCGTTTCTTCAGATCAAGTCAAACGCTGTGGGTTATGATGATTTACACCCAAAATTTATAAAATTGACACTACCATACACAATTGCTTCTTTCGTCCATCTGTTTAATACAATTGTTACAACGTCTACATTCCCTACATTTTGGAAACATGCTAAAATAATACCGCTTCAAAAGCATGATAAACTTATCGACCACTTGCAATCCTTCCGTTTTTATCAAAGATCTTTGAAAAGTTATTACACTCACAAATAAATCGTTTCATATTTCAAAATTCATTGCTAAATCAAATACAATCTGGTTTTAGTCCAAAACATAGTTGCTTTACCTCTCTAATTCATGTGTCTGAGGAAATAAGGTGCCAAATTGATAAACGCCAAATAATATAATTCCTGATTCTCCTGGATTATTCAAAGGCATTTGATACTGTCCATCATTCTGTTTTATGTTGTAAATTAAAATATATGTGTAATTTCTCTACAACGGCAATAAAAATACTCCCATCTTAAAGAGGTGTACCACAGGGTTCAATTCTTAGGCCACTACTATATTCTATTCATGCGAATGACCTTCCAGTACAAATAGAACATTGTAAATTACAAATAATATAATTCCTGATTCTCCTGATGACGTGCAACTATATATAAGTTGTAACATTTCAAATGTAACAAATTGTATAAAATTAATTAATCATGATCTAAAGAAGATTCTGCATCTCACATTTTGCCAAGCAAATGTGTAACGTCACCTTTGACAATTTATTGAAGTGTCAATTTCTTAAATGTCTACACAAAATAATATACGAGTATGATCATCAACCAGCGTAACTTTATCAAATGATAACTCTCTCCTGATCAAATAGAGGTTACAAAATAAGTAACATAAAGTACAATAAGGCGATTTTTGAGCAACATTTCTTCATTAATTCAATCAAAATTTTTCCTGATGTGTTGTATTTTTCAAATAAAAATTTTGTAAATTTTTTTTATTAATTCATAGTTTTTACTATTTTTTTCTCTTTTTTCAATTTTGTATGTTTTAAACTTTTTTTTTTTTTGCTTTTTATGATTATTCACCCTTCATTTAATATGAATGTGTATATCTATTTACTTTTTTTTTTGCCAAATGTCTAACCAATACTGTAATATAAGATTTATTCTTGTTGTGTTGTATTGACGAAATAAATGAACAAATAAATAAATAACTCTAACTATTAATTTTTCTCCAGCCATGGGATACGATAGCACTGGTGACGTACACAATAATACTTTAAGTCTCTGGAATGCATTTTCCTGTGGCTCACCCCAATGGTATGGTCTCGACTACTTTGTCAGCTCATGCATGCTTGCAGCTACACTCGCGAAATTTGGCACGTCTTTTAGCGTCTGTATTATGTACAAAGCTTAAAAAGCTGCGCAATTCATGATTTTTTAGGTTGATACCAGTCCCTTACTGCTTGTATTTTGTCTTCATCTGTTGAGATTCCGTCTGCTGTAACACGAAGCCCCAAGTTCTTTCTGGAACAATGCACATTTCTTCAGGCTGAGTTTCAATCAAGCTGATGATATCCTTTGAAGAACTTCTGCCATGTTTTTGAGGTGTTCATCAAAAGTTTTACCCATAACGATTATGTCATCTAGATATACCAAGGACGTCTTCCAGTGAAGTCCTTTCAGTACCTTCTCCAAATGTGGCCGGAGCATTGCAGAGACCAAGACGGTATAACTTTGAACTGCCATAAGCCCTTACCGGCGCTGAAGGCAGTTTTCTCCTTGTCTTTCTCTGCAATCTCCAATTGCCAATATCAGCTTCGCAAGTCCAGCTAGACAACCATTTGGTACCAGCTAGCGTGTCCAAAGTGTCATCGAGGAGCGGATAGCTGTCCTTCTTGGTTGTGTCCTATTCTAGTACTGCCATCTTTCTTGTTAACTAAAACTACAGGCGAACTCCAAGGACCAGAAGATGGCTCAATTACGCCCTCACGCTCCATTTCACTCACAAGCTCTTTGACTTCATCTCGCTTTGCTAGGGGTACACTTCTGGGTGGCTGTTTAATCGGCCTAGCTTCGCCTGTGTTAATTTCATGTTTAACCAATGCAGTTCTACCCTGGCTTTGGTTTCCCATGGCGAAGATACTGGCATGCCTTTTTAGCAACTGTTTGGCTTTATTTCTATCTATCGCTGACAGTCCTGCTACGCATTTCCCTACGTATTCCTCAAATTATTTACGTTCTTTTGCAGACAAATTTGTAGGTTCCATCTTCTTCTCACAGTTTATTATTGCCTCTGCTAGAGTACACTGGCCAATATCGCAATTTTCTTTGATGACTTTTTCATGGTCTGCCAAGTTTAGCACTCTTATAGGGACTATTCCTCCTTTACTAGTTTTTACTAGAGCTTTTGCTGTTATAAGCTCTCTCTCTTTAGATCTGCTGGTTCTACAACCCACAACCGATTGTCCTCACAGTCTCCCTTCATACGCGCCCATATAACTGTTTCAGACTGCGGCGTTAACGTCTGACTCTCAATAGCAAATACTTTTGTTACTTGCGGCTTACTGTCAATTTCAACACTAAGGGGTATTTCCACATTACGCCAAATCATCAGCTGTTGCCCCATGTTTAGATTAATGCCATGGTTAATTATAAAATCGGCTCCAATAATTACCTCATCGACAATAAACACATGCCTCACGTTGATGTTGGCTATAGTCACACTTCACTTCAATCTTACCATAGACAGTGGCAGGCCCTCCAGTAGCTGTACGTAGCCGTATTTTGCTTAAACGATCGCATTTCCCCTTAACTATATCGGGCCTTATTATTGACTGCGACGCCCTTGTGTCTATGGTAAGTACGTGCTTCTCCCCGTTGATGTGTCCAGACGCAGTAAGGTTGTTATTTTTCTGCTGCATCACTGATATGGAGATTGTGGGGCCCTCGTTTGTGGGAGCTAGCTCTTGCCCCTTAGTGCTAGCTCCTTTTCTGGTGGCGAAACAGATCAACTTCTTTTTCTTGGTGCTTTGCAGTTGCGCTGAAAATTACCGATTTTTCCGCAGTTAAAGCATTTAGGCTTTTTTTTGGTAGCACTTTCCGCCAACAGTTGTCTCATTGCCTCCTTAAAACTAACAACTAGGTTGTTATCGTTCTCGGGCAAAACCTCGACATTCTTGCAGTCTCTTGAGCCAGCGCAAATGAAACAGTTTCAGCAAAAGTGGATTTCTGCGTAGCGTACACAGCCAGGTTAATATCAGCGTCGCGAATGTTGTTAACGAACGCTTCAGTTTTAAAGTGGTTCAGGAACCGCTGATTCTCCCCTGGATATGTGAGCTGCACTAAACGCTCGATTTCCATTGAGAAATGTTGTAGAGACTCATTAGGCTTCTGAACTCTACATGGCAACTCCATTCTGTATAAATGCGGCTGTACCGTTTAAGGCCAAAATCACCTCTATGGCCTTTACTTCTGCATTCCAGCCATTTCTGCATCCCATCCATTTCTGATAGCAACCGTCTCGAACTGGAATTTAAAGATTCCCAATGGTACGCTGTCGTCAAAGCATGGCGCGTTTATTCGCTCAGAAACCTCCACAACTGCTCGTACTCGCCCTCCACTAAACTCAAGATTATACATTTTGTCCTCTAGAGCATGCATATTCTCTTCATACTCTTTTGCATGCTGTTGCAAGCCACTGCTTTCTAGATGTGGGCCTTTATCTGCCAGCTCTGAGAATTTATTCTCAATTGAATCCATACTCCTAATAATGGCCTCTGAGATTTCCAGCAGTGTTTCGTTTGTGGCTCTATTTGACTCCAACAGTTTTTTGCCACTACCTGTATTTGGGCTACAAGCTTTTCAGTGCTGATTTTTGATGCTTCCTGCATCTGCAGAAAGTTCTGTTTTATCTGGATCATCCTATCAGCGAACATTGAATTTATGTTCATGCTGCTGGTCGTAGCAGGAGGACATACCTCTATATCGTCTTTGTCCTCAAACTCGTATGTCCCGATGTCCATGCAGCGATTCCTGAGCTCATCTACCAGCCTTTTCTGTAGTTCAGCCTTGTTACCTGCTGTTGGCAATTCCAGCTTACTAAGCTCAATTTTTAGCTGTTCAGCTTTAAGCTCATCAAATTTCATGATTATTATAATTATTTTTTTAATGTCCTTTTTATTTTTTCTTAAATTGCAATGTCCTTTAAATTAAAAACACGAACAATTAATTTTAGAAATATAATGCGGCAGCACTCTATTTATTACTTAATTAACACGAGTATTTGTACTACTAAACACTTAGCGATGTTAACACGTCTAGATTTAAAATCACACTCATGTCGCTGATCTCTGGCAGCGACTTTATATAGCCAAAGTGACGTCGTCTGGTAACTTCGCGAAGCATTTGGTCACAGTTGTTGTTGGTTGTGCTTTAAGCATTAAACACATTCAAGACAGCAGGTTACCGACTACAACCTGTCAAAAATAGAATACATGTGTTTATATAAGAGTAAATATTTTCACGACTACACGACAGGTTGTTGTCCGTGCTACTTTTGTGGTTGTAGTCAAATTAAACTAATTTCTATTTTCATAAGTGACAATAAACAGACTAGTGCTGCCAATACAATGAAAAGTCTTAAATAAATAAACGTTTAAAAATTTTTTTAACCTTTCAAGAATAAAAATTATTTTGTAATTTTTATTTATTTATTTTTTTTGCGTTCTCTCCGGCTTTTATATTTTAATATTATTTATTATTATATTTTTTTTTTTTTGGTAGTAATTCCTAGAATATATCAAAGATTTGGGTATCATTTCAAAGTACAACAAAATGTCTTTCTATTGTTAGACATATTTTTCAAATTTATTAACTGCTTGCTGTCATTTTCGTGTATGTGTGCTTGCTGGCTTGAAGCACTCAGGCTTGTTAACTCGTCAATCATTCATTTCTGATTTAACTTTTGAAAATTTTAAGAAAAATGTCTCTAAATAAAGATATATTAATAGCTATAATGGCAGCGTGTTTGCAAAAAAAAAGCAAAACAGAAAACGTATAACAAAAAAACGCATATGGATCACACATGTTTTGATTTTTATTCCGCTTTTTTTACACTTTCTCAATATGAAAAATTACATGAAAATGGAAATTTGTTCGTGCTTGAGATAATACTACAATACATTCACAAGCATGTGACAGCAAGCATGCTAAAAATCTAAATTATTCGAAATTTGTTTTTAAATCAGAAAGACATGATAAATATTCCAAGGCACAAAGGAGGGTCAACATCAGTTTTATTCAACTTACACAGCAGAGTAGAACAGCTGTTTTCGAAAGACGCAACCCTTTCATCATCAGTGCTCATGTGTATTGTGTTTGTCACCACTTATTAGGTGGCTTAGTTGAATTTGTGCCTTGGAATATTTATCATGTCTTTCTGAGATTTAAAAACAAATTTCGAACAATTAGCCTATGAATCTTAATTCAATTTAATATAGCAATATAAATGTTCGTTAAAATTCTTACTACATACAAATTTAAGCTATGGCTTGAGCTACCAATAAAAAAAAAAAAAAAAAAAAAAAAAAAATATTGGAAAAACGTTCACATGTGCTTAAGTATAAAATTCAAACCAAATAAGTTTGACTTAGGTATGATGGAACCAAAAATTCAGAAAAATGGGACATGAAGAAAAATAATCAAACGGTAACACGGGTATTATAACAATAACATGTTAACATCAGGTTGATACAGTTCTCGTATTCTTTTTCACAATAAAATTTGTGTAAATAGGAACTGTTATCAAATTCAACTAAGCCACCTAATAAGTGGTGACAAACACAATACACATGAGCACTGATGATGAAAGGGTTGCGTCTTTCGAAAACAGCTGTTCTGCTCTGCTGTGTAAGTTGAATAAAATTGATGTTGGCTTTCCTTTGTGCCTTGGAATATTTATCATGTCTTTCTGAGATTTAAAAACAAATTTCGAACAATTAGCCTATGAATCTTAATTCAATTTAATATAGCAATATAAATGTTCGTTAAAATTCTTACTACATACAAATTTAAGCTATGGCTTGAGCTACCAATAATAAAAAAAAAAAAAAAAAAAAAAATATTGGAAAAACGTTCACATGTACTTAAGTATAAAATTCAAACCAAATAAGTTTGACTTAGGTATGATGGAACAAAAAATTCAGAAAAATGGGACATGAAGAAAAATAATCAAACGGTAACAAGGGTATTATAACAATAACATGTTAACATCAGGTTGATACAGTTCTCGTATTCTTTTTCACAATAAAATTTGTGTAAATAGGAACTGTTATCAAATTCAACTAAGCCACCTAATAAGTGGTGACAAACACAATACACATGAGCACTGATGATGAAAGGGTTGCGTCTTTCGAAAACAGCTGTTCTGCTCTGCTGTGTAAGTTGAATAAAACTGATGTTGACTTTCCTTTGTGCCTTGGAATATTTATCATGTCTTTCTGAGATTTAAAAACAAATTTCGAACAATTAGCCTATGAATCTTAATTCAATCTAAATTTTTTGATTTTTCTTCAAGCATCGTCGGTGTCACACATACTAACAAATTTTAACTCATACTATAAGAATGCTTGCCATGCATTTTGACCGCGTCTAGGCCCCTTTAGCATTGATGTTGCTATGTTTATCGTAGTTGTTACTTACACTTGTTAATACACAGTCTTCAATGAACTTGTTTATTCTCGTCGATGTATCCGGAATATTCCATTTCCTTTAATTTGAATATTATCTATAATGTGTCGACCAGAGAGCTGTGGCGAGCCTGTACACTCGCGGCTGCACTTGCTGTTTGCTATGTCATTTCAACACCCGAATACTAAAAACACCCGCTCAAACAGATGCGTTGTTTTTTTCCACTCGTCTTTCGTATGCAGCGAGCCTAACGAACGAAAATAAACAGAGTAATTTTCTTACTTGTATATTTGATGAGTTGATTATAAGTAAGAGCACAGACAAAATAACTACAACATCGCACCCATTCAGAGCAGAGTATTGTGTTTTTTTCTGTTTTGATATTCGATACGTCTTTGCATTCCACTTGAACGACAATCATACTACAAACAATTTGTAACAACAACATTCGCAGCTTTAACATTTAATATATTTGGGTATTTAATTTTCAAAAGCGGCGGCTGCCACACTTAATGTTTTTTCATACTTTTGACGATATTAGGCGTTTTGATGATTAAGTGGTGTTTCATTATTTATGCACTTCTTATATGTATGCTTATGATTTTTTATGAATCTTTAGGATATGGATATGAAATAGTAATACTTTTTAGAAGAGATCCACAAAAAAGAGATTTCTGAAAATTCGTACTTTAAAGGTTAAAAAGGGCAAAAATGGGTAAAATCGGTAACTCTAAAATAAATTTTGGTACTTTTTGAATAATTGGGTTAAATTAATCCCTATTTTCTTAATACTTTTACAGAAAAATATTTTTTATATTCATTGAATCCTTTAAAATTTAATGTTGTAAATGAAAGTCCATTAGTTAAACATATATATATATATATATATATATATATATATATATATATATATATATAAATACTTTTGTAGATATAATGGGACAAAAAATGTACTTAAGTACCAAAATTGCGCATAATGTGGTACTTTTTGAAACAAGATAGTGGCTTAACGAACTTTCTTTCTTAATAATATCATTTATATACCTCTGAAGCAAAGTGTCGGATTTTAATGAAATAAGGAACACAGATAGACTAAGGGCAGATACGTGAAATGGTTAGTTTAGCGAAGTATTTTGATAAAATTTTGAAGACAGAAGACATTTATGTCTCTCGGAAAAATACCTTCGGATTTTTATGAAATTTATAACACAGACAGAAGTAATGCTGAAAACTGAAATACCTGGTGTATTTTTGAAAATAACTGCAAGGGGCGGGACAACGAGGGACATTTGTGTCACTCTGAAACCTAGCGTCGTTTTTGAATGAAACTTAAAAGACAGATAGGTGTGGAGCTGATAAGTGAAATAATTGTTATATTTTTGGAAAATTAGTACCAGAGGCGTACATTGAAGTATATATATGTCATTCTAAAACATAGCATCGGGTCTAAATAATATATGGAACGCAGATAGCTGTAAGACTGATACGTGAAATTGTCGGCGATTTTTTGGAAAATAAGACCTGTGGCGGGCAAAGGGTACCAATTATGTCCTTCTAAAACATAGCAATGGATTTGAAGCAAATTTGAAACAGATAACGGTATTTTTTTTATACAAGGACCGGACTTTACAAATTGAAAATCGAACTTTACAAATCGAAAATCGGACTTTACTACTCCAATAACAAACTCTTTTTATATATATATATATATATATATATATATATATATATATATATATATATATATAAACGAATTATTTCCAATGTGTGCAAACTAAAAATAAAAATAAATAAAAAAGGAATATTTAACTAGAGTTGTACGGCTCCTGAATGAATTAATTCAATTGAATCATTCATTCAACTGAGCGAGGTGAATCTTTCACTTTACTGAGCGTTTTTAGCTCTTTTCTTTCACTTCTTTCAGTTGTTTCAGTTGATTCAGTGATTCAGTTGTTTCATTGAATCTATTTCTTTCAGTAGCTCTTTTCTTTCATTTGTTTCAGTAGCTCTTTTCTTTCAATTGTTTCAGTAGCTCTTTTCTTTCATTTGTTTCAGTAGCTCTTTTCTTTCATTTGTTTCAGTAGCTCTTTTCTTTCACTTCTTTCAGTTGTTTCAGTAGCTCTTTTCTTTCACTTCTTTCAGTTGTTTCAGTTGATTCAGTTGTTTCAATTGCGTCATTGAATCTGTCTCTTTCAGTAGCTCTTTTCAATGCAAGTATGTCAAAATCTATATGAAAAAAAGGAATTAATTCACTCAATGCAGATACACACATGGTGTGGCGCTTTATATTATTAGAGCTGCCAGATGAAAATTTTTAAACAGCACTGCCATGATACATATTTCAGTACTTATTAACTTGGTGCGTATATATACATATATAAACATATACGTAAATTAACTGAGAATAATCTACAAAATCCAAGGTTAAATAGAAAGTATTACTTTTTTAAAATAAATATGTTCAATAAATGTGTTTTATATTACATACGAGTATTAAGGAAAAAATAAAAAGGCATAAGTGGTTGTTGTATTAGCTAGTCTGATTCTTTCATTTTCTTTCATGACATTTTCATTTCATGAATTATGGCTGAGCTAAGGAATCAACTGAGCTAGTGAAAGAAATGAATGAATTAATTCAGTAAAGTGAGCGGAGCGGAAAAGAGCGCTCACTCAAAAGAGCTGTTTTGTACAACTCTATATTTAACCGGCTTCAAAAAGAATTTGGTTATCAATTTGAAATGTATGTTGCCTTTTTATGTTTATTGCCGCATATCTCCGATATTTATGACCCGAATTGCAAAATTCGTTCTACTCCTTAAAAAGGTGTGCTAACAGATCCTACATGTAAAAAAATTTTGAAATCCGATGGACATGTTTCCATCCAATATATAAATGTTAAAATATCTCCGGTAATTATCAATCGATTCTCAAAATTCTTTCACTATATGCTGACAGATCGCACAAGAAAATGTAAAACCGCACATTATATATATGTATATATATATATATATATATATATATAAAATATATAATGTATATATATATATATATATATATATATATATATATAAAATATATAATGTTCGGTTTTACATTTTCTTCTAAAGTGCGATATATATATATATATATATAGAAAGATATATATATATATATATATATATATATATATATATAGAAAGATAAATTATTCTTAAAAAAATGTGATTAAAAAATATTAGGCATCGTTTTTAGCTTAATACTATATCACACTAACCGCAGATATTTTAAAACTGAAAACAAGAAACTGTTAACAGTAATATTACACTAGATTAACTATTTAATGTTTAACATTTTAGCATAAAATCAAACATTAACGTTGTTTGTATTTCATAAAAAAAACTATATTAGTAGACCCAAATAAATTTAGATATATGTACACGATTGTGTAGCTTGAAATTGCATCAAACAAAGATAAAAAGAGCCAATGCGAAATTGTAAAATTAAATTCAACAAAAAACTTGTAGTTGTACAATTTTAATGTTAAAGCTACTAAACTGTTGTAATTTTTTTTATATCCGTCGGCGGGAATTTAACCTGGGCTGCTTGTACACTGAGCCAGTGTGTAAGCGTTTAGAATTTTCAGTAATTTTTTAACAACTTAATTAGTTGAAAAAAATCCATTATTTGTATAATTTTATTATTAATTTTATTTTAGTTGTACAATTTTAATAGTAAAATTACTAAAAAGTTGTACAACTTATGTTTATTCCCGTCTTATGATTGCTTTAAATTAATGAAATGGGCTTTGTTACACTTCTCAAGGTATTTTGGTATCTAGAAATACATTTTCTTTATTATATTGTACATATTACGTATGTACATACTCGTATGTATGTAAGCAATGTTCATATGTAACTATGTATTTATCAAACGTTTTCTTAATTTTACACCCAATTAAAATTTACAAATGTGGCAAATAAAATATACTAAAATACACAACCCAATAAAAATGAGAATATTTTGATACGTTATAAAAATATTTTATGCCGAGAATAAAAACTCTCAAGTACCAAAATTGATAAAACATTTGTCCAAATGTTTATAAAAATTACTGTGAAAAGAAAAATTGCGTATCAAATGAAGAACATTAGAAAAACGTTACATTTATATTATATTTATGAGGTCGAACAATTTTTTCCTTAAATAAAAGATTTTAAAGTGTAATTCAAATTTATTTGGATTAAAATTTTACACATAAAACTTTTAAATACGTTTCATTTTGTTGTTAATATACTATATGTATGTAGCTTCCATTTCCACATGAAAAGACGATCAACAAACTATTCCCAAAACATTCTGGCAACGCTGCTTTAAGTATGAATACGAATGACGAGTGCTGAGAGTAAAACGTATAGACTCTGAGAACTTAAACTCAAATAAACGATGTAAACTAGTACGTTCAAATTTTTACACAAATAATTTTTTTGTTGTTTATTTGATGCACGAATACAATCGTGGAATGTTAAATATAATACAAACGAAAAAATGTTTAACAGGCAACTGGTTTAAATATGATAGAGTATGTTAGAGGCTCGTATGTTGCAAACTCAAATTCTTGCGAGTGTCACGAGTGTATACAAAAATTAATTACTGTATTAGACACACCGCAACTCATATTTTGGCGAGCACATGCGAATCATCAAAACAGGCACCCGTTGCAGTTCACTGGTGTCGACTAGGGCTGTAATATTTTGACAACTAGAGCTGAATTGATAGTGCCGCCAAGTACATGTAGCCACATTGTCGTTATATTTGAATCTATTTTTAATATTTGTAACAATTTGAACTAAAAAAAAAAGAAAAATTATAACTAAAAACCAACTAAGTTAACATATAAATGAATTCTATGCACAATCCAGTGTTGAGCCTTTTTTGTGCGAATTTTATGAACACAATTAAAATGGATGTGAATAACGGTTTGTATGAAACTTTAATTATGTATGTAAATTAAATGAAGAAAAAACAATAATAATAAAAAATAAATAAATAAAATAAAAAATTTTACTATACGGGTTTGCATAATGCTTTCCGTGTTATAGTAGTAATGCCTAGCAAATTTTCTGAAGTTGTGCAGATGTACATATGTATGTAGTTGTATCAATAACACTGCTCAGCAGCAAAATCCTCCTTTAAATAAAACTATGTGGACTATATGGATTTTGATGCGCTGAGTTCAAATCCGTTTTCGGTTTTTTTCCATCAGGTCGGGATTTTTTTTATAGGCGTGGCAAAATTTCCCCCCAAAATTTGTCAGGTACGGAGACATGTTTCACACTAACTCGAAAACGAGTCATCTGATTTTTTAAAGTAAAACTCCAAAACATGTGTAACAAAATTGAATTTATTTTAGTCGCATATAATTTTTCTCTATCTCTTATCGTTTTGGAATTATTCAGATATTAATGGAGAAACAAGTTGTTGTTCGTGCGAAATTCGTAATTTTTTTCAGTTTATAAATGGAATTAAAAAAACATAAAGCAAATATTCAACAGTTTGCAGTTTTTGTTTGGAATAACGAGCCGTTTTATTTAACAGAAAAAAGTTTAATTTTGAAGAACATCCAATATCTAATTTTTTCGTTTATAGAAATCGGTTGGCACTTCCATCATATTCTACGATATTAGCTGAAATTAATCTATTAACTTTAAAGAGCTGGAGAACAATGCTCAACACCTCTTTTATCTTATCAATGGTAACATCAATTTCGAATTTTTACTGAACAATGTATGTTTCAATAGTCTGTAAGGAAATTGTCAATAGACTAAATTAAATAAATAAAAATAATATGATCAACATGATCAAAGCTAGTTGTTTTCTCTATGCTTTAAATTTTAAAGCCTAAAATTAAAGAAGTGCGTGTGGTTAATATTGAGCTCACGATCACGCACCTTCACGAAACCCAATTTTTTCACGCACGGCAATAATTAAGAAGTTCACGAACACGCAAGCTCACGAAAGCGTAATTTTTAATCACGTACTTTCACTCACGATGGTAAAAAAAATGTTCAAAATCGTCTGCGCTCACTGCAAAGTTATCCTCGTGTATGAAAGTATGGATCTCCATAACACATAGATATGTGTTTATGTACAGCATATTTTCCTTAATATTAAAAATTCAAAAGAAAAAAGTTATCTTCTGTTTTGAGCTCGTGAATATCATAAGTATTTAAAAACACGCGCTATTACGCACGGGTCTAAATTTTTAAATCACGCCCACTCACGCACGCGTAATTTTCATAATGTATAATTAAGATTCACGTGATTCACTGGTGAATCACGCGTGTCACGAAAAAATCACGACATTTGCACATCTCTAGCTAAAATGATCCCAGTAGTGTTTGTTTTGTCTCTAACTCAATTCATTTGACACCTTTTTATAATTATAAAAACTAAATATAAAAGCTACTGAGCAAATAATAATCAAATTCTCAAAGCCTTAAAATTTTTTTCAAACCGTGTAAATTTTTAGTTGGTGTTGCCCATGAGAATTATTACTTATTCGGCAATTTGAAATGAAGAACTGCTCCTGTATTTCAATATGAAAGTTTTACTAATATATCCAAACACTTTAATTATTTCAGTGTCAAAGGTGGACAATTTTTGACGGAAACAAATAGTAATATGTAGTTAGTGTCTGATAATTTAATTCAATTCAAATCAAATTATAAAGCACTATGTAGAGTTAAAAATTATGCTCCTGGATTTGTTGAAGATTTAAAATCCGGGGACTTCGGTGACCGAAATCTTCTGTTTAGTATTTTTTGTCAGGATACACAAACATGTAAGGAAAAAGTTGAATAAGTATGTTTCTTTCATGCATGTAATGGATTATTTTTTAAGAGTTTCCAGATTTGATTTTAAATAATGATCTTTATTTGAGTCGATAGAACGATATATATATATATATATATATATATATATATATATATATATAATTAGAAAATTTCATACACCGGATCCAATTTTGGCATACTTTCTAGAACATCTTCGCCAGAATCTCACGTATAAATTCTTCCAGTGCACCCAACCATTGCAGGCTTATCCCTATATGCCCTAACATATCCCTACAAAAATAATCTAAAGGCGTTAAATCGAACGATCTACGCAGCCAATTAACCGGTCCCAAATGTAATATAAATTGGTCACTAAACTCGCCTCTCAATTGGACCATTGCTTCGCGTGCTGTGCAGCATGTCACACCGCACGGTAGCGTTCGCCATTCCCAGCAACGTTCCTGCCCTCGCCATCTTTGAAAAATTATGCCACCGGCGTATAATTCACACTAAACAGTGAAATTTTCGGGATGCATGTGCATATCTTGCAATTCTTCTGGCTAGTCTTAACACAAAATACGGTAATTTCGCTTGTTCACGTATTTATTCAGAACACGTTTATCGGTAACACGTAACACGAAAAGAACGGGGCTGCCAAAAACAGTGTTGTAATAAAATCACTCGTTACCCACGCGTATTGAATTCTAAGCATAACTCAACAACACACTTAAACGACTCTTTAAAACGTAAATAAAACAAAAAGACATCACGACAGGAAACGAATCCAAGGACACATGTAAATTAATATTAAGGAGTCGGTTTTGTAAAATGCAAAATAAAAAGAGGAAGCTGATGCTTTTAGAAAAATGCAAGTTAAAGTACTGTCTCATATCACGACGTAATGTTGCGCCGTACCTCAAACATCCTTAATTCACATTCGGTTTCAAAAATTATTATTTATTTGAACCGACTAATGTAATTATGTAAAATAAAATGATATTTTCTTTACTTAATTATATGTTTAACTTCTGAAACTTTGATGTAAGTAAATTAAACTCAATGCTGTAACAAAAGTGTTTTTGGACTCGCAAGAATGATAAAATAAAAATTACGCCAACAAGCTGAAATAAAAATACTTTTCTGCGCATGATGGAATTCTGACGTCACTCAACATGTGTTCTGATTGGCTAATAAAATTCAGTTGGAGAACTATTATGTTATTGTAAAAAAAGGACAGTGGGGCAAATTAGATTTGTTTGATAATAAACAATTTTAAAAAATTATTTTACTTTCCACTTTTTTTTATTTCAAATTGTTCATTTATAGGTATTTTATATAAATATTGAACCCAAGTGCTAATTATTTTTCTTTTTAATATCAGCCATAACTTCCTTTGAGCTTCATCTCTTGGAAAACCATAAAATGACACAGCGTTTTGAAAACAAAAAAATGTTATAACAATATTAAGGCTCATTTAGCCGAACGTTGAAATCGTAAATGTTAGGTAAATGTGTCAGCTAATCCAAACAGTAATATGGCAAGTTATGAAAACGCTAAGCTTGACTTTAGAAAAATGTTGCCGTAACGTTGGAACCAGCAGATAATACAATTTTGTTCTAAGGTTACGTGACAGTTGTAGACAGTGATGGGATGTATGTATGTTGAATGAGAATGGGGCACAAAAGACCTCTTTTGGTACTTATTTCTCTTTTGATATGTTTAGTTAATAAATATGTATAAGGACATGATATACGCATTTTATATGTTTAAGTTTCTAAATAAATATTTTCTTCTCAATGAAATATCGCATGTCTGTATGTGGTTGTTCGTTTCAGATGTATTAAACACTCGTTTGTACGTATATATAAACATTTTGCAATATTGCAAAACATATAATATATATTGTAATATGGAAAAAAATGTGCCCATTTTATTAAACTTATGCCAAGGAAAGACTTATTATACTATTAGTTGTGTATATTGGTGTTTCTGATACCTCTTTGTACCACTTAATTAATTTGCGTACTTTTTCAACACGAACGCCAATAACATTAACATATTAAAGTGCCATCAATGTTTTAAACAGTTGTATAGAGTTTTATTGTATTTATTTTTGAAACTGATGCGCATCAGATTTTTTGTGATAAACATATCTTCCACATCCATTATATTATATTATTTTCTTTATTAAATACACTCAATCGATATAGCTTACAAGAAACACAATATTTTGGGAATTTCTTATGATTTTGTTTTTAAAAATAATTATTTGTTGTTTGTTTTAGTCAAAAACATATGACACGATTTTAAGCATTCTATAAGTGTAGCAACTTTTACATATACCTAACAATTACATTTAGCTCACATTTACGATTTCAACGTTCGGCTAAATGAGCCTTTACAATGTAAAGTTTACATTTTAACACAATTATTTCTCACTTGTTTTTTTTGCTGTTACTTTGTTTGAAATTGCCCACTGCACATTTCATGCTTGCTCTTTTTGTTCTCTTTTCTCTTTAATTTAGGTTTTTTGTTTACAGTTTATGAGCTTTAAAAATCAAGTTTTAACAAGTTTTTTACACTTTAAGTTATTTAGTAATTATTTTAATATATTTATTTTAAATTATAACACAATTTATTATAAAATACAACACAAAACTTGCACTTTTATATATCCGATTTCATTTGCTTGTTAGAAATCTCTCTTGAGTAAATTGGAAATCTCTCTGAGTAAATTGTGTGAAGAGTTGCCAAATTTAGCATAAAATATTAATTTTGAACGAGAAAGTATTAGTCATAGACAAATAACTAGACACGACAACTACAATACAGAGACATTATTTATGTCTAATACACAGATGTCGGTTATTACGATATTGCGAGAGGGATGGCTAATTTCTTTGTTTGCTATCTCTTTTATTTCATCGTAGTAAAATGACATTTCATTTTTGTTTACATTAAAATTAAATTTCTTGGCAGGATATTGGAGTTCACTCTACGCCAAACTTATTGCTCAAAGTTGGTAATTTATGGATGAAATATCATCTATAGGTTCATTCACTGGTTACCAACAATGTGCGAAGATAAGCAAAAGCACAGAAGAACAATAAAATCAGCTACAAAATAGTGGTACCAGCAACAAAATGTAAGTAACAATTGTGAATATATATTTTTATAAAACTTATAATTCTTATGTCTTCTAATGCAAGGAAGGACTGAAGCTACGCCTATTCCCTGAATATCTGACCAGGTGAGTAAATTGTGTATATTTTATATAAAAATTCTACACTCGTGAATGCATTACAAAATTTGTATCATTCGTTTCATCAGGATCCGGAATGGTGTTTAAGAAGGTAAATATCCAATTACTGTTCGTGTTCACCTTCGAAAAGCAACAACGGCAAAGCAAAACCAATCAGCTACCATGAAAGCAAAACCCAGTAAGAAGATACCAGCAACCAAACCAAAAGCACCCAAAGCTAAACGTGCTACAGAAGCGAAACCGAAAAAGATGACCCTTACAAAAAACCATCAGCGAAAATGACCCCATAAACCAAGTAAATTGCTTGCGCTTTAATTTAAACTGTTTTTCGACTATCGAAATAAAAAAAAGCCCTTTTAAGGGCTACAATATACTTTAAAAAAAGTTAAATTTACGAACACCATGAAACAATAAAACACTTTTATTTCACAATATAAAATTATTTTATTACATTATATTTAATCTAATTGGTTAGAGATACTGTCTCCACTAAATTAGTTAAAGAAATGCTTTGTTATGAGTTAATTATAAATAATCTGTAAGAATAGTTTTAACATTTTTTAAAAATACGACGTAGAGCCTTTCTACTTGTTACTAACGAAATTTTATTCATAAATACATTTCTTAGGTATTTTAATTAGCAGAAATAACATTCACAAGGACAGCTGTTCCTTTTTAGTCGCTTTTATTTCCAATAACAATGCCATACAACAGCTACAAAATATTTAAAAAGAAAATTCATGTTTACTTATGCAAATATAAAAACAATTTCTCTCAACCCTTTTCTGAATTAAATTCCAGATCAATTTTAATTTTTAGTGACTTTCAAATTTTTCGCTTATAACATATGCACATAGTCTCTTCTGTGATTTATTTTTATACACAAAACCGGCTCTCTTTTTAATATTATATTGTTGTTTTGTCTGTTGTTTTTAAATAAACATTCATTAGCATTAAGTTGGAACTTATATATTTGATTACGGCTTTAGTACCTTCACTGACAGCATGCTTAGCCAATTCAGAGACAACAGTAGACGGAGCACCAGCTTAAATTTGCCGATTGGTAAATGTTGAAATATCATTAACAAAACTATCCATGATCCGGATGTACCTTTTCAAAACTTTGTCAATGAAGATGGCATAACTTTCCAGGCGCATGAAATCCAATATTCATCTAAATCATAGCCAGCACGTATAGCATTTCTGGTACGTTATCTTTAAACACCTTATATTGTTATCAAATCACCCTTGCTCCACACTTTGCTATTCTCCATTCAAGCATGTCCGTTGAGAAATCATGACAATTAGTCCATCGCTGAAGATGACTTTAAGATTAAGAACAATTTCTCATCAGCAAATTCTTTGTCGTTACCGTGACTCTGAAAGAGATATACACATTTTTATTAACATTTTTGTATAAATTGTAATAAACTAATAATAAAGTAAAATACTTACATTTTTATACACTTTTACTTTTCTAAATTCAATGAATTTAAGTTGTATCTTCGATTTGGAATTGATTTTTTGTTCCGAAAAGTTCATTCAGCTGCCTTAACCATCCATTTGCATGCACTAAACACTAAATTTTATTGAAAATTTTATGTTTGCCCACATAAACAAAATGTTTGTCTTTTCCAACCACCATTGCAATGGGATCCTTAGTTGTGCCTGCAACTCCTACATGTAAGCCCTCTTCCATATATTCAACCTGACTAAGTGGTGGTCACTGCAACGATTATCTTTGTCTTTGGTGTTTCATTTAAGGTTTTTAAATGTTTTTTCGAACACTAAAATTGTTACAAAAACAAAATTAATATCATAGACAAATTCCAAGTCTTTGGGAATCTGGGCACGTTTTTATGTTGATTTCTTAACAGCATTGACCGCCAGCCACTATTTAGATGTTTTAGTACCTTCCTTTACTGTTAAAAAACAGTTTAATATTATTTTTAAAACACTTAACACTTATTTACATTAATTATTTCACATTTTTTCTCTAAAATATAATTTTTGTTTTATTTTCAACCACCATTGTTTGCTTGAAATTGTAAAACATGTGTTCAAAGATGGCTATGTATAGCCATTCCTTCTAACATACATAAAACAGTCCGCTGTATATCCTTGGTACTCGTTCACACAATCGTATTAAAAAAAGCTGATTTTTGCCATATTGAACTGTCACTTTTGGGTGTTCTGTGCGTATTTTGTGGTATTGCATATAATAAACATTTGGCAATCTCTTCGAGGGAACAAATATCTGCCATCCCTAAATACGGGCGGCAAGCGTTTTTAGCTGTCAAAAGTTCTCATGTCCATATATTTTGTATGGAGCATACCGAAACAACGCTGCGGCAACGCTTTGCTATTGGAAAATCCGATTTTGACAGAGCGTTTTATAATGAAGTTGGTTGCAAAAGAAGAGAATTGTAACCAGAGAAAAAGAGCAAAAATTTACAAAAGTGAAATAAATAATAAAAGAAAAATTTGTGCACTTCGTATTAGAAAATAGTGGTAAGAAAATATTTACAATATGATTATATACATACATATGCATGCACGTTTGTAATTTGTACAAAATTTCAATAACAAAATCACAAATGTCGTCCGTCCAGCTGTTAAAATAATCAGGGTTGTTTAATTTGTTTGTTTGATAACCCTGTTTTTATTGTTTTTTTACATAACGCTGCCGCTTTTGTTTAGGTATGGCATTTCAGCGTTAAAGCTCAGCGGAAAAAAACGTTCCGCTTTCCGCCCGTATTTAGGTATGGCTGTATGTTAGTGAATAAAAGCACAACCGTTTTCAATTCAAATGTTTATTCAACTAACCCATCAAAAGAAGTATAAAGTACAAAAAGGAATTGAAGAACAAAAAGATGATCATGCAATTGAGTTCCAGTGTTGTCAATATGTGATGAAAGTTCAAGCTATTAAAAGTAACCAACATACCCCAGCTCAACTCAAGTGCATTTACAAATTTGATTACATTTCAATTTTTAAAAGTTCACATGCTTGGACATGTTTTTGTTTGGATAGGACTTTGGTAAAGATCTCCGCTGCATTTTGCTCCGATGGTACATAGTGAACATCAATTGACCCATCATTATATTGGTCCCTTATATAGTGGAATCTAATGTCAATGTGTTTACTGCGTTTGTGGACTGCAATGTTTTTAACCATAAAGTTCGCTCCCTGATTGTCGCAGTAAATGGACGTTGGATGTTTGGTACACTCCTCAAATCCAATCTCACTAAGCAGGCTTCGGGTAAAAACAATTTCTTTACTACCTTGGCATAAAGCTACATATTCAGCCTCCATAGAACTAAGAGCAACAACAGACAACAACACAACAACACCATCTGAGATGAACATTAGAAAACCAGAATATGATTTGCGGTCACACGAGTCACATCCCCTATCGGCATCAGTAAAACACGAAATACTAGGATCCTTTTTGGAATACTATATGTAGACATCAGGACATCATATATTTGGCCGCCTGCGTGTGTTCTACGTGAGGGTGAGAATTAAATTGGGATAGTTTCGAGACCACATGCGCAATGTCCGGTCTAGAAATAACCGCCAGATAATTTAAGCTTCCTATCAAACTTTGATACTCTCTCAGATTCAATTTACAATTATCATCATCACATATTTTCGAAATAGTTCCACTTGCCCAAGGTGTTGATGCAGGTTTAGAGTTGATCATGTTCCAGGACTTAAGTAATTCTAGGGTGTACTGTTTTTGATAAATTCGTATTGGACCACTTTGGCCCTCTCGTTCAATTTCTAATCCCAAATAAAACGAAATTGGTCCCCGATCGTCAGCTTCAACATACTGATTAAGATTTGTGATTATTTGGTGCATCTCGGTTTCCATAGAAGACGCCACCATCATATCGTCAACATATAACGCAATGATACTGATAGAATCACCATTTCTACGAAAGTATACACAGTTGTCAGTATTACACCGCTGAAAGTTCATCTCCAAGAGAATACTTGAAACTTTCTTATTCCACTCTCTTCCTGCCTGACGTAAGGCTTTGTAAGGCCTTCACCAACTTGTAGACTTTATGGGGATGAGTTGAGCTCTTAAACATTGTTGGTTGCTCCATAAATACCTCATCTTCAAATTCGCCATTCAAATATGCTGCAACAATGTCTATGTGTCTCACCAGTAACCTGTATTGAACTGCCATTGCCAGGATAACTCTAATAGCAGAATGGCGTACAACCGGTGCATATGTTTCGTGATAATCAATATTAAATTTCTGTGAGCATCCTTGGGCCACCTTTCGAGCCTTATACCTTTCGACAGAACCATCCGGTTTTCGTTTAATGTCAAAAACCCATTTTGCTCCAACAATATTTGCTGACTTTGGCCTATCAACGAGTACCCACGTGTTGTTTTTCATCAGGGAATCATACTCTAGCTCTATCGCACGCTTCTATTTTGGTGCATCATCAGAGTTCAGTGCATCTGATAAGACACTAGATATATATATCGTGTCCCCTAGGCGGCTTAACAAGCCCTCAATATGTGGCAAAGGATAGGCATCTTTGACCGTCAATGCATTGAGCTTTCGAGCGTCCAGGCACAAACGGTTCTTTTAGCCCTTACGGACTAAAGTCACCGGATGATTCCATGGACTCTCGCTAAGCTCAATTACACCGAGATCAAGCATCCTATCTACCTCTGCAAACATAAGTGCTTGTACCGCCGGAGAGACAGGATAATGTCTATTGTAGAGTATCTATTAAAGTCTACCATGCATGCCAATGTAGTTATTATGCATGGGAATTATAAATAATATGCTAGGCTAAATTAAGCTATTGGAAATTTATTTAGTTTTAAGGAATTCCAAGAATGTTGTATTCTAATCCCGTTATTTTAGTATATAAACAATGATTTTTGTAATAAAGATTTAATTTTAAGTCAAGCCTAAAATCGGCATTTTCGACTTCTTCCTTAGGAGCATTCATCTGCTCTAAGATAAGAAAGATATTTGCTATACACAGCAAAAGAAAAGTATAAAAATACTTTAAGCCAGTGGCGTTTATCAGCGCCGGCTAACAACAGGGGTAGGAACACAACAACCAATATATCTACCATCATAACATGGCGATCCTGCCAAATCCGAAGGACAATAAAGTCCCCACGGAGGAGTACCAACCTGCGGACACGACAAAGGGGAAACCTATATATAAAGCTACCCCGATAACCGCTGGCCCTAAACCCATCACGATAGAGGAGTACCGTAGGAGACAACAGAGGAAGGTAGACGAGTTACTTACCGCGATTCCCAAGATACAACGGCCAAGGCACCGAAGAGGTGGAAAAATTGTGCGTCTGAGAAGAAAGTTGGCTGCGCTACGAGCTGTTGTGGAGGCAGACCCACCGCCATCTTGGCAACGAGCAAGTGAAGTTTGGGCACAAATTGATTTGTTGGAGGCCGAAATGGCGAAGCATCGCAAAAATTGAAATTTTTTTTTATGTATACACACACTCAGTTTAAAATTAATATTAAAAACTAATTTACAATAAAATGAATTAAGAAAAAAAAGAAAATTTAAGGGAAGATAAAACAAGTTTGATAAAAGAAGCACTGGATGAAAAAAATATATACTTGTCAATTTCAGCTGCTTGGAAAAAAGGTTGCCACTAAATTGTAAAGTAGTGTTGGTAAACACAGGGTGACAATAAGAATTTTAATTTAAACCATATTAAATTAAGCACTGCCAGAAAAGAATTTTTTTTTTAACAATATTACCATCTTTTTTTTAGAATTTATGTTAGATATAAGGTTTTCTTTATTTATTAATATTATCTATGGAAAAATTGAAAGAAGGTTATAGTGAATTAGAGAAGTTAGATAAGAATTTAAGAAAGAGTAAGGATAGAGTTTACTCCTCTGAACTTAAAGCAGAAAAATTAAAACGTTTAGGGTACATAAGGAAGGAAGTTGATAGAATTTCTGAAGATTTATTAGAAGAAGAAGAAACCAGGTCGCTAGCGTTCAAATTTAACGATTTATATGAAAGCCTGTTTTCTACAGTAGAAGAGTTAAGCACCAAAGAATATAAAGAAGCAGAAGTAATTGAACAAACTACCCCAACAACTAAAGTAAAAGCAGATACTAATATTTTCAGAAGTATGGCAAATTTCGATATATCTGTAGTAGGAAAAAACCTACAAGTTTCTAAAGGGCCATATGAGGCGCTGGAGGATTTTATAGTGCAAACAGAATTGCTTCATGATATGTTGCGAGTAGAAGATAGAGAGATTTTCGTTAAGTATGTCTATAATTTTAAGCTCGCGTCACATGTTAGGAGTGTTATGGGACGTTCAAGAAGACCGACTACATTTGATGTATTGAAAAGGTCATTAACAGGAGCGTATCCTAGTCCCAGAACGCTGCAACAGGTTTTAACTGAATTTGGAACGGTTAGGCAAGCAAGTCTGAACATAGTGGCATATAGAGAAAAAGTTGCACTGCTGTCTGAACAATTAACCAGTTTTGAGATAAAAGCATTGGAAAATCCCACACAAGAGGCGAAGAGCGCAATTTATAAAATGACCGAAAGCATGGCTCTGAATGTGTTTATGAAAGGGGTCAACGTCGAATACAAGAGTACGTTAATGGCATGTACTCCTAAGACGTTAAATGAAGCGGCGGAAAAATGTTTAACGATAGAAAGGGATTTGCAAAGTAGTGGTAGCAATATTTTCAGAGTTTGGAGACGAGAAAACGGACATAATTACAGTTCGCAGAGAGGCAATAGACAGTTTTATAGGCAAAGAAATAATAATAGTTTTACAGATGAGCGCAACATCCACAACTCATATAACAACAACAATCGTGCAAACAACAATAACCACAATAGAATCCGCAATAATAATAGCAACTACAGTGGAGAGCATAATAGGTTTCATAGCAATGGTAGAAACAGAAATAATAATATTAACTTTAATAATAGTTACAACGTTGACAGTTCGTCAAGATATAATGCGGGTAGAAACAATTCGTACAGGGGAAATAATAATGGTCGTAATCAGGGAAACTAGAAGCGCCGGATAGCAAAAATTGTTATCCAGAAGTGCGAAAAATATTCAAACTTTCAACTACCACTGACAATTCAGTGACAATAACGTGTAAAACCATAAAAGGAGATTTAAAATTTT
This sequence comes from Linnaemya tessellans, assembly GCA_951800035.1. Lineage (NCBI taxonomy): Eukaryota > Metazoa > Arthropoda > Insecta > Diptera > Tachinidae > Linnaemya > Linnaemya tessellans. The sequence goes on along the minus strand of OX637535.1, from coordinate 89,294,900 downwards.
TAGTAGATACAAGAGCTGATATATCTATCTGTAAGTTGGGAGATATAGAAGAGATAAATAGAAATTGTATATCGTTAATAAGTGGTATCACTTAAGATACAATAGAGAGTGTAGGTATAGCGAATTTGAGCCTTCAATTTGGAAATAAACTTTTGAATCACCAGTTTCATATAGTTGAAAATGATTTCCCAATCAGCACCGATGGAATCATAGGAAGAGATATTTTAGAAAAGCATATGTGTAAAATTGATTTTGAGACGTACACAATAACCTTCCGTATAGCAAACGAAGAGTTTATATTGCCAATTGCTCCAAAACGAATTTACAGTGCAAAGATAATTATTCCCGCGAGATTTGAGGCGATAGTACCTGTTAATGTAGTTACAGAGGAAGAAAGTGTGGTTTTAAACAAAGAAATAACTTCAGGAGTTTACGTAGGAAACTGTATTATACCAACTGTCGGCATACAACACGTAAAATTATTAAACACGAATGATGAAGATGTAGTATTGGATGAGTTGAGATTAGAAACGAAACAATTGTCAGAGTACAATATATACAAATACCACACTAGTGTTCGACGGGAAGACAAAGAGCGAGTAGGGAAAATACTAAGAGATTTAAATATTGAGTCGGCAGACCAAAAAGCCAGGCATTCTTTAATTAATCTAATTACTGAGTATAGTGATATTTTTCACCTTGATAACGAAAGGTTGTCAGTGAATAACTTTTACATACAGCAAATTCAAACAACAGACTCAACGCCTGTATACATAAAACCATATAGGCTACCCGAATCACAGATGAAGGAAATAAATGAACAAATAGACAAGCTACTAAAAGATGAGATTATCGAACCCTCGGTCAGTCCGTATAATTCACCATTATTGGTAATACCAAAAAAATCCGTAAATGATACAAAAAAATGGCGTCTAGTGGTCGATTTTCGTAAATTAAATGAAAGAATAGTGAATGACAAATTTCCGCTTACAAAAATAGAGGATGTTCTTGATAAGCTAGGAAGAGCAAAATATTTCTCCACACTAGATATGACCAGTTCGTTTCACCAAATTAATTTGGATAAGATTTCAAGGCCGTTGACCGCATTTTCAACCAGAAATGGTCACTTTCATTACACGTCTTCCATTTGGATTAAAAATATCCTCCAATAGTTTCCAAAGAATGTTAACTATAGCGCTAAGTGGTTTGAGCGCTGAGGCATTCTTATATGTAGATGATATTATCGTATTTGGCTGCAGTGTACAACACCATCACGATAACTTATCGAAAGTATTTCAAAAGCTAAGGCAATATAACTTAAAGTTAAACACGGGTAAATTCAGGTTTCTTAAATCAGAGGTGGTGTATTTAGGCCATTTAATTACCGAAAAAGGTGTATGTACGGATCCTTCCAAACATAAGGTAATAGAAAGTTACCCTGTTCCCAAAAATACTGATGACGTTAGGCGTTTCATAGCATTTTGTAATTATTACGATTCGTGCCAGACTTCGCAAAAATAGCGGGAAATTTAAATTCGCTGCTAAAGAAAAATAGAACTTTTGAGTGGGATGCAAATTGTCAACATTCATTTGAGACATTGAAAACAAAGTTAATAACACCACCAATTCTGCAGTACCCAGATTTTAACAAACCATTTATATTAACGACAGATGCTTCTAATTTCGCACTTGGAGCAGTACTGTCACAAGGCAATATTGGAACAGACCTACCGATATCGTATGCCAGCAAAACGTTGTCCAAACATGACTTAAATAAGCCGACCATAGAGAAAGAATTATTAGCAATTCATTGGGGCATACATTTTTTAGACCATACCTTTATGGCAGGAAGTTTTATGTGGTAACCGACCACAGACCGTTAGTGTCATTGTTCTCGCATAAGAATCCATCGTCCAAAATGACGCGGATCAGATTGGATCTGTGTGACTACGACTTCGAAATATCGTACAAAAAAGGCAAAGTAAACGCAGACGCATTGTCTAGAATAGTAATAAATACTAGCACGTTAAAAGCATTAATTCCCACAGAAAAAAAACCAAAAACCAAAGGAAATACTAGCAATAACACGAACTATGAAAAAGAACTTAAATACACAGGATGAGAGCAACCTCGAGAACGACATTTCCAATAAGAAGACTGATCAACTTTTTATATGGGAGTGTACGTCAATCTCGGACATAAAAAACATAAAAAAATAAGATTCGAAGTGGAGATATAGAAATAGTTATTAGAAGTGGTGATAATCCAATAAGCACTCAGATGTCATTGGAGAAGCTGCTATCGAAAGCTTTATCGTTAGAAATAGAGGAACTTGCGTTAAGGGATAGCGACAAAATATTCGAAATAGTTGGATATAGGGAATTTAAAGATATGTTCAATGCGCTAAAAAGAACAAGCAGAGAAAGGTTAAAAATTTTAGTTTACAAAGAACCAGAAAGAATAGTCGATAGCAAATTACAAAACAAAATCATCGCTGAGTACCACAACTCGGTTATAGGAGGGCATCTGGGTGTCAGGAAAACAACGTTAAAGCTCAAGCAGAGATATATATGGAAAAATATGAGCAAGATGATAAAGAAATACATACTGAATTGCAAAGAGTGCAAAATTAACAAGCAAACAAGACATACGAAGGAGAAACTTGTAATAACAGATACACCAAGTACTAGGTTTGAAGTTGTGTCAATAGACACTGTAGGGCCATTTAGATATTCAAATGGATACAGATATATATTAACTATGCAGTGTGACTTAACGAAATACGTCATAGCATGTCCTATTGAGACAAAGGAAGCTAAAACAGTTGCAAAAAGTCTGGTAGAAAATGTAATTTTAGTATACGGTCATTTCAAAATACTCAAATCAGACAACGGTACAGAATTTGTGAACGAATTAATGTCTGAGGTATGCAAACTTTTAGAAATAAAACAGCACTTTAGCACACCGTATCACCACGAGACTCTGGGTGCTATAGAACGAAATCATAGGGTACTTAACGAGTTTCTCTTGAACTTCTGCAAACAGGATGAGTGGGACTATTGGATCCCTTATTTCTGTCTGTTAGATTATAACTTTGAGGCTGATAAATTTGTTGCTGGTGTTTTGCAGACCAAACGTTTGACGGGTACTCAGTTGACGGGTTATCTGAGACTGGACGATACGGTGGTGCTAGATTTGGCTGTACTATATTATTAGGCAAATGGTTCATGCCCGATCCTATTTGTGGCTGTGATGATAATTGTCTTTGTGCGGTTACGTTAGAAGGTGGCAAATTGTACGCCTGATATACAGTCGGTTGTTGTTGTCGGTTGTTGGTGGTTAAGCAATGTCTATATGCATTTCATTGGTGCTTTACCAAATCGTCAGTAGACTTTAACCACAGTTTTGAAAAATTAAAAACCTCTTATCTTATGCATATACTTCCGAAAACCATCTGAGAATTCACAACTTATAAATACTTTTCTTGTTATCCAATGGATTTCTGATTGTATAAAGGTGTAGAAAAATAAAATAGATTCATATCGAACATATTTTATTTGTTGGTTTAGTTTTGTATGAGTTGCAAGCCTATGTTCTTGTTCTGTTGTTATTTTTGAAAATAGTTTGTAATTTACAAGTTGTGAATTCTCAGATGGTTTTCGGAAGTATATGCATAAGATAAGAGGTTTTTAACTTTTCAAAACTGTGGTTAAAGTCTACTGACGATTTGGTAAAGCACCAATGAAATGCATATAGACATTGCTTAACCACCAACAAATAAATTTCATTTATATATAGTGGTATTGTGACAACAATGTGTCAAATAAGAAGATTTCATAACAGTTTAATTTAGATTTTATTTTTCATTTTGCCTTATAAATACTTTTCTTGTTATCCAATGGATTTCTGATTGTATAAAGGTGTAGAAAAATAAAATAGATTCATATCGAACATATTTTATTTGTTGGTTTAGTTTTGTATGAGTTGCAAGCCTATGTTCTTGTTCTGTTGTTATTTTTGAAAATAGTTTGTAATTTACAAGTTGTGAATTCTCAGATGGTTTTCGGAAGTATATGCATAAGATAAGAGGTTTTTAACTTTTCAAAACTGTGGTTAAAGTCTACTGACGATTTGGTAAAGCACCAATGAAATGCATATAGACATTGCTTAACCACCAACAAATAAATTTCATTTATATATAGTGGTATTGTGACAACAATGTGTCAAATAAGAAGATTTCATAACAGTTTAATTTAGATTTTATTTTTCATTTTGCCTTATAAATACTTTTCTTGTTATCCAATGGATTTCTGATTGTATAAAGGTGTAGAAAAATAAAATAGATTCATATCGAACATATTTTATTTGTTGGTTTAGTTTTGTATGAGTTGCAAGCCTATGTTCTTGTTCTGTTGTTATTTTTGAAAATAGTTTGTAATTTACAAGTTGTGAATTCTCAGATGGTTTTCGGAAGTATATACATAAGATAAGAGGTTTTTAACTTTTCAAAACTGTGGTTAAAGTCTACTGACGATTTGGTAAAGCACCAATGAAATGCATATAGACATTGCTTAACCACCAACAAATAAATTTCATTTATATATAGTGGTATTGTGACAACAATGTTTCAAATAAGAATATTTCATAACAGTTTAATTTAGATTTTATTTTTCATTTTGCCTTATAAATACTTTTCTTGTTATCCAATGGATTTCTGATTGTATAAAGGTGTAGAAAAATAAAATAGATTCATATCGAACATATTTTATTTGTTGGTTTAGTTTTGTATGAGTTGCAAGCCTATGTTCTTGTTCTGTTGTTATTTTTGAAAATAGTTTGTAATTTACAAGTTGTGAATTCTCAGATGGTTTTCGGAAGTATATGCATAAGATAAGAGGTTTTTAACTTTTTAAAACTGTGGTTAAAGTCTACTGACGATTTGGTAAAGCACCAATGAAATGCATATAGACATTGCTTAACCACCAACAAATAAATTTCATTTATATATAGTGGTATTGTGACAACAATGTGTCAAATAAGAAGATTTCATAACAGTTTAATTTAGATTTTATTTTTCATTTTGCCTTATAAATACTTTTCTTGTTATCCAATGGATTTCTGATTGTATAAAGGTGTAGAAAAATAAAATAGATTCATATCGAACATATTTTATTTGTTGGTTTAGTTTTGTATGAGTTGCAAGCCTATGTTCTTGTTCTGTTGTTATTTTTGAAAATAGTTTGTAATTTACAAGTTGTGAATTCTCAGATGGTTTTCGGAAGTATATGCATAAGATAAGAGGTTTTTAACTTTTCAAAACTGTGGTTAAAGTCTACTGACGATTTGGTAAAGCACCAATGAAATGCATATAGACATTGCTTAACCACCAACAAATAAATTTCATTTATATATAGTGGTATTGTGACAACAATGTGTCAAATAAGAAGATTTCATAACAGTTTAATTTAGATTTTATTTTTCATTTTGCCTTATAAATACTTTTCTTGTTATCCAATGGATTTCTGATTGTATAAAGGTGTAGAAAAATAAAATAGATTCATATCGAACATATTTTATTTGTTGGTTTAGTTTTGTATGAGTTGCAAGCCTATGTTCTTGTTCTGTTGTTATTTTTGAAAATAGTTTGTAATTTACAAGTTGTGAATTCTCAGATGGTTTTCGGAAGTATATGCATAAGATAAGAGGTTTTTAACTTTTCAAAACTGTGGTTAAAGTCTACTGACGATTTGGTAAAGCACCAATGAAATGCATATAGACATTGCTTAACCACCAACAAATAAATTTCATTTATATATAGTGGTATTGTGACAACAATGTGTCAAATAAGAAGATTTCATAATATATATATATTGTATAAAGTTAAATATCAAAATAACTAATTCTGTCCAAAATAGACCACTAATTCAATTCAATATGTTTTAGTTATTTTGTTATTATCAATAAGTAAAATTCTAGTATGCGTTTATTAAATAGACAGAAAAGAAATATAAGTATGATGAAAAAAAAATCTAGATATGTAGACAAAATTATAAAGTGCTATAAAAAAAAATTTCTTTTGGGATTACAGTTTTACCAAAACACAAAGCTCTATCTTGCACACAAAAAAACAGACAATGTAACCACTATAATCTCGACTGAATTATCAATCCAAAAAAATTATAACGATGTTTACCTAAGTATATGTAAAAAAATATGTATATAAAATTTAAAAAACCTAAATACAAATAATAAAACTTATAGCCGAAATGACTAAATGCTTTTCGTCTAATTTAATATATGACAAGTATAAAACTAAACTTGCAAAAAAAATTTCTAGAATAAGACAAAACTATTAGAATATTGAAAATAAGTAAATAAAAAACTGAAATAAAATAATAAAAAAAAAATTAAAAACAACTATTCTTGTGTCACCAGAAGAACAATCAACAGGTAACAATTATAATCTATCAATTCAATTCATCAATATATATGTAGATGAGAGCTTCTTCCCCTACACAAAAAATTTCTGCTCGATTGTATAGAATAATTTGTGGCTATGCGGTATTTTCAGGATACAAGAAAGATAACCAAGGTATTTGTTACATTTATTAGGTTTCATATTGATCTGTATGTGTGTGTACTCTCATTAATATATTATGTATGCTGTTTGTTTCAGGAGTAAACTGATAAGAAGATGAACTAATCATCCACTAATTTTTGTGCTGCGACTGGAGTAAAACCAAACAGAGATAGTACTGCCAGGACTAGCTATCAACAATTGTGGACCTCTGACCAAGTAAGACTATGTCTAATCTTACTTAAAAGTTCCCGCTCCCCTCATAACACAATTTTTCTCTTAGATCAACCCTTTTCTTAACAACTTGCGCAATTAAAATTCTATTATAAATTACTAAATTATTCTAAGTCTCAAGTTGTGAAGAGAAAGGTAGACTGCAGTTTCATCAAAACTCCAGGACAACATTACAGTCAGCCTATGTCGCAACGCGTTCCAAGATACTATGTCTTGCGAATCGGGACTTACATAGGTGATGGCAATGTATGTCATAGACGTTTATATGAATCACCTAAAATCAAAATGTGTTGAACAGAAATCAACTGGTTTTCCGCAGAAAGCGTCGCTACTGTCTAGGGACTCTTGAATAACCTAGCAGGTCATACTCTCCTGATGGATCACCAGTTAATCACTGTTGCGGAGGAACCAACTTCTTATGTACCGTCTGCTTCGGGCCCCACGTTGGGCGCCATTTATATATACTTATAATATATAGATAATGTAAATGATGTGTGTTATGATGTTGTGCGGATGTTTTGTTATATGCGTTAGATTGTGTGCCATCTGTTTTGTGCATTCGCCGCAAAAGCTGTCAACAGATAAAAGCTAGGTTACCAGACTGCCGGCTGCGCTGGTTTTCTGGCGGTTGCTCCGGCTAGAGCTCGCCGTCTTGGGTGGGATCTTGCCAGCCAGTCTAATAAATCCACAACATAAATATATATATATATATATATATATATATATATATATATAAACCAGCATTGTTGTGTCAGCTGTTCAGCACAGAATAATAATTCCTTTTTTTAAGAGATAGAGCCCGAAGCATACACACGTTTACTCCCTTTCAGTACACTTACACAACATACAAACCAAATGAAACCCTCTGGCGGCTGGTCTGCCAGGAATTCACCCTCTTCTTAGGAACCTTGCGGCTCCTCCGTGACATCCCATTGTCCTTTGTTGGATGTCCCAAAAACGATTCCTTGGTATCTTTCCTTCCCCTTACTTACCGCACAAAATTAACTAATATGGCATTCTAAAAACTATTAAAAAAAATTCAAATGATAACAAAGTACATGTTTATTTATATAAAACAATTTAAATGAAAAACAAAATATGTGAAATTATAATAAAATTAGTTACTGAAAAATTCAAAACAATTGGAAAACAAGCAAGTATATAAACAATCCACGCAAAATTACTTAATTCATATAAAACGAAAGAATTGATATTAGGCTGATTCTGAGATTACGTTCTAATTTGCTAAATTTGTATTTAAAAGGACAAAAAAATATATATTCCACTTTATTATTTACTTCACAGCAACGTTTTATAGGTCTTTGGCTGTCTCTGAAATAATTTTTCCTAAAAAAGTTTTTTTCTCAAAAAAATTGTCTGCTAAAGTGCTAAAAAGTCATTACCCTGGCTGTCCCTAACAATACTTTCCTTAAATATATCTAAATGTTTAACAAAATAGTATATAATATTTTAATAAAATGATTGTATAATAAAAAATAATATTAAATAATATCTTTTTTCATGTAATATATAATAAATTTTATCAATTAATATTTTTATGAATGATAATATTTTGTCCCTCAAGTTTCACGTCATTCCCCTGTAAAATCATATATTTGTTAAAACTTAATTTTCGGAAACATTGGTGATTTTCAATCATTTAAATTTGAGAGAACATTATGTTTTCTGCGTATACATGTTGCAGCATTTTCACTAACAATATTAGTAAAGAGAGGTCAGTGCCATTTTGCCTTTCGTATCGACCATTCACACATACGTTGGTCATTCCCCGGTATTATTTAAATAATAAAATTCTGAATGTTTTATAATATTTTATGGGTTTTTAAGCTCATTTTAATTATCAGTTTCCAAGTCAGACAAATTTATTTAGAGGTGAGTACTTCTTTTATCAGCTAAGAGATTTTTTTTAGATATTCGTCATTCCCTGCCATCATTCCCCTGTCAAAAATATGCACAGGGGAATGATGACTACTAACAGGGGAATGATAATTTAACGCAAGTTACTGAAGTGTAATGTTTTAAAGTTTCATGATGCCTAAAAATAAAGCAAAAACCAAGGAAGAGGTATTGGTGGCTAGGCGAGAGGCAGAAAAAAAGCGATATAATAAGATTAAAAACGACCCAGTTAAGTATGAACAGCAAAAGGAAAAGGAGAAATTAAAGTATCTTAAGAAAAAAGAGAAAAGGTTAGTAAAACCTATTTCTGAAATGACATCATGAGAAAAATGTGCCATGAGAAAGTCTTGGAGAAATAATTCAAAAAATTACAGAGAAAACAAGAAGAAAAAGGAAACTGTAATATTTTGTATATAGCAACCTTAGTTATTTGAATAATTTTTACTTCAATCCATCCGAAAAAACTATAATAATGAATTAATTGTTATTTGAATTTGTAATGAAATATACGTCGAAAAATAAATAACTGATATAAAATATATTGGAAATAAAAAGTCATTGGAAAACAATTTGAGTCGTCGTTTTAAAATTCAGGTGTGGGGTCTATACGTAATCTCTTGAACAGTATACATTTTTAGAGGAAATGGACATGCGACTAACAAAGCAACAGATCGTGGAGGGTCTTCTTGAAAAAGGTATAAAATTTCCACCAACGGCTACGATAGCACAACTACGAACGATTCATGAGCAATTACATATCAGTCAGCATGCTGACAATATATGCGATGGAGAAATTCCTGATGCAGCTATGACAACCACGGGAGTTTCTGTGACCGCACCGTTGCTATTGCCTGAATACGATTACGTTGAATTAGTGGGTGAAAGGCCTCCTCCAGAAAACTGTTTTCTCAATGCTAGCTGCAACAAGCCAAACTGCCGCATCTGATTCTACCGTTAGTACACCGCTGACGACGTCTGGGAAAAATTCTGCTGTATCGGGTGTCTCAATACCTTTGGATAGAACTGCTGCCCTAGTACCGGTTGTAACAGGTCAAACTACCACTTCAATGCCTTTATCTCTGACTTCTGCGGCCCAAACGTTAAATATGGAAGGTTTTTCTGCTTCATCCCCTCTGGTGCATAATCTTGGCACCGTGAATATGCTGCCACGTGTAATGGATAGATCTGCTGTTTCTGCAGGGCAATCTATAGCAACTACAATGTATCATGTTGCACCTTTAGTTCACACTTCTAGTTCAGCATCCACGGGAGCGGGAAGTTTTATTCCATATAATGCAGGCACAACTTATACGACTGCCAGTCCTATTGATTCGATAGAATCAGAACTCAGGATTCAGCAACTGCGTCTACAGCTGCTGCGAACTCAGGAGGAAATCCGTATATGTAGAAGCAAATTCAAAAGAAAAAGAAATAACGCATCGACGTCACATTGATTTAACTGAAATTGATGCAGTAGTGCCGTCATTCAGTGGTGACGACAACTATGATATAGATAAGTGGTTCCAGCAGTTTGAAGAGTATGCCGAATTGTGCTGTTACACAGACAAAGAGAAGTGTCTTGGCTTACGACGCCGCCTCATAGGGACTGCCAAGAGCCATATATTTAATTTGGGTTCAATGGAATATAGAATCATGAAAGCGAGTTTGTTGAAATTATTCAAGCGAACCATAACCCGACGGGAGGTATACCGCCAGCTTCAAACACGGAAGTTACAGTCAACTGAATCTTCCCTGACTTATTTAATTGCAATGCAGACAATCGCAAATAAGTCAACTATTGAGGAACTGGAGTTAGTGGACTTGATTATTGACGGGCTTTCAGAAGTTGGCCACCACTTCACAATGTTATATGGTGCTAATTCAATGGACGATCTCATACGCAGACTGGATCGTTTTGAACAACGCCGTCGGTATGTTGCTGAAACACCACAAAAATCTAACGTTGGGTATAAGCAAGCTGCAAAAGTAAAGACTGATGTCACCACTCCAAACACTGCTACAAAATTCGATGAAGAAGCAGTGCGATACTACAACTGCTCGAAAATGGGACATTACCAGAGCAAATGCCCAAAGCCAAGTCGTCCGATGAATTCCTGTTTCTACTGTGGTGAAGTGGGACATTACCGCCAAAATTGTCCAAAGAGGAATCGCATTGCTGCAACTATCGTTGAGGATGATGTGAACGGGGTAGAAACATTTGGGGCATATCAAACGGTAAGTGTCGCCTTTGTTAACGGAGATAAGTGTACTGAGCTAAAGTCCTATGTTTCTCTTTTTGATACCGGTAGCCCAATTAGTTGTGTACGGAGATCTTTGGTCCCTTTTGCTATCAATAGTGAAAAGACCGTCTCATCATTTCGTGGAGTAGGAAAAAATAAAATTAATGCATTTGGTTTTGTGAATTGTAAGGTGCATTTTTGTAAACGGGAAGTAATGAATGATTTCCTTGTACTACCTGATGAAGAGGCGGTTGTTCCATTCTTGATTGGTAGGGACTTATTGGCGAAATTTAATATGAAGCTTTGCAAAATAAAAAATATATATGACAAGAGTACACTTTTGAATTTAAATAATGAAAGAGAAAATGAATTTAATAAACATCCTTTAGATACACTTATGTCTTTTAACCTTTTGAGGACACCTCGGATTCCAGTCATCTCTGATAGATATAGCGGAGTAGGTCTACCCCACCATTTTCCGGGTAACTTACATCGAGATTTGGACAAATTATCACACACTAAAAGTATTAATGTTGGCACCTCGAATGGTTCACTCACCCAAGAGGTGGATTTTATGACAGAAGGATTATTGGGGTCTGTTGGTATATCAGATATGGTAAAGGACAGTGAAATAGATGTTAATATAGATTTATTTCATGACGCAAATGTTATTCGGGATTTGATAAGGGAATGTTATCTGAGAACGAAGGGTAGTAGTCAAGTGGAAATGGACTACTCTATGAGAATACGGCTAAATAATGGCACACCTATATATAGTGCCCCTCGGCGATTGTCTTACCGGGAGCGCATAGAGGTAAAGGAAACGCTTGCTGACTTATTGCGGCGAGGCATAAATAATTTTTACTTCAATCCATCCGAAAAAACTATAATAATGAATTAATTGTTATTTGAATTTGTAATGAAATATACGTCGAAAAATAAATAACTGATATAAAATATATTGGAAATAAAAAGTCATTGGAAAACAATTTGAGTCGTCGTTTTAAAAAACCGTGATTAAAAATTTTTTGAGAGCTCATTCTCCACCAGACTCAGATAACGAGAATGGAAGCAATACACCAGTCCTTGAACCAAGTGCATCTTTTGAACCAGAAGCTCTTCACCTTCGAGAGAAAGTTCGAAAGGATAAACTGTTGGCAACAAGAAACAGGAAAAGATATTCTTTGGCACTAAAGGAAAAAGATAACATCATTCGTATATTAAAAAGCAAAAAAGAAATGTATAAGAAAAGATATAACAGATTAAAGGCTATAAGGAAACCAATATGTGAGGTAAATCAAATGGTCTCGGATTTTGAAATATCTCATAGTCCGGAAAGTGCAAAAAATATTTTGTTCGGAAAAGTTTTACGAGATCAGTTAGTTCATAATTTTACAAGTATGAAATCGGATCGAGAAGCAAGTCTTCACAAAAGTAATTTCGGGTAAAATAATTAAAAAATATAGAATGCAAAATCAATGCTCTCGATTCCTAAAATACAAGAGAACATCAAAGGACTATATCAATACTTCATCTTTGACCTATTCACGAAAAGAAAGATTTGACACCATAAAAAACAGGAAATCAGTACAGGAGTTTCTTGAGCCTAATATAAACAGCCGGATTTGTCCTGGGAAGCGTGAGTTTGTCCGAAAAGGAAAAATGTCGAAGCAAAAACGATTCTTAAATGACACCTTAAAGAATTTGCATAAGAAATTTTTGAACGAATATCCAAATAGTATCCTAAGTTATGCTACGTTTTGCACATATTGCCCATTTTGGATTCAGCAAATGAGTGTTAGTAACCGCGAAACATGTAAATGCATACATCACGCCAACTTCGAATTCTTGGTTGAATCACTTTTTAATAACAACGTCCTCAATGAAAAAACACCAGGTGATTTTATCAGATCTATTTGTTGCAAAAACCTCCACGCCGGGTGGTCATCTTGTCGCGATGTGGAGGCTTAGGTCTAGTTGACTGGTCTGTACTGGCGGGGGCAGCTGATATCAGTAGCCCCTGGTAGGGTCACCCATGCCAGAGTGGCCAACAACTAAGTACCGTCCAAGAATCACCCTTCCCGGACTCGATAGCGTCTGTTTTTCCCCATGGGACGGCTATCGAGTCAGTCCGTTTTTCGGTCCAAGGGACCATGTCCAAATCCATCAGCGTCTGTATCCCAATTGGGGCGGCTGATGGTCTGCGTCTGTATCCAGGTGGGTCGGCAGCTTTTTAACCTGGCAGTAGGTATAAAATGCAACCTTTAACCCACCAACTAATGAAAAATAAAAAGCCAAGCCCCACGTACCCGGTTAGGGGCTTAACAATCTCCGGGGACCCTATTCCCGCGGCGCAAGTAGCAGGCCGCGGTGAATCGAAAGCTACTGCTGCTCAGGCTGGCCGGGTGTCCACATCAGGCCCGACCAGTCTGCGGACTACTGACGTGGTGGGCAATCAGCCTGGATTAACCGGGCTGATTGCTGTTGAAAAAGGGGCAAAACACCCGGCAACGGGTGGCTGCCCTAGCACTAGCAGCGAGGTACCTCTGTCTTTCGCTCCAAGTACCTCAAAAGCTGCTCAGGTCCTTACCGGTAAAACGGTAAAAACCCCTTCTTCTGGTGCGAAGGGAATGGAAAGGCCTAAGCCGTCCAAACCCGTCGCCTCCAAAGCGCACATTGCGCAGGAAAAGGCAAAGAGGATTACTTCTAGCCACAGTACTGCGTCACCCACTGCCAATCCCGGCAATAACAGTAAACCTTCGCGCAAAAATTCTACACGCAGGGCCAATGATGCGAGGCGCTCCGCCTTAAAAACCATTTCGCACCTCGGTGCGATCCCGGCTGACCAGCTTTCTGAAAAGCAGGCAGCCTCTCTAAAGTGGGCACAGGCTCATATGTCGAGGCTGCAAACAAACTCCTCCCCCGCACCTGCCACGGTTGCGGCGCCTAAACGGCAACGTTCGGAAGAGGAGAACGATGCAGCTAGGGCTTCTAGGGCAAAACGTCCTAAGAACATCCCTTCGAAAGGCACCTTTAGTGAGATCGCCAAAGGCAAGCTCATAAGGGCCATAATCGATAGGGACGCATCAGACGGTGCCATTTCCCATGCCAGATGGGACTTGGTCAACCAAAAACTGGCGGGAGTGTTCTGGAAGATCCGCAAGGAGAATCCGGGACCGCCGCCTCAATGCGTCGATGCTGGCTGGCACCAGCACGGCGTTAAATTGATGGCCTGTACGGATGAACGCTCAGCGTCTCTGTTAAAGAAGGCCATCGAAGCTATTGGCGAGGTGTGGGAAGGCTCTAAGCTGGATGTGGTTTCCGTGGAAGACATACCCAGAAGACCAAGAGCCTTGACCATAATTCCTGCTGAACCTTCTTCCCCGAAGGAGATCCTTGAGATCCTTAAGGACTGTAACCCGGATCTACCCACCCATGACTGGAGGGTAGCTAAGGTGAACGCACCCGAGAGGTCTAGAAGGGAGGTGGTTCTGATTCTTAACAAAGAATCTCTGGCACCGATCCGTAAGAGGGGCAACAAAATCTTTTACTGTTTCAGTACGATTCTGTTGCGCCTCTACCGGACCGATGTCAGGAAGAACCGCAACCGAGGGGATGACGCTGCCAACGGCGCTGTTGACTGCGCTGCTGCTGGTGTGTCGGACGCAGCTTCATGCGGGCAAGAGGACACCCACTCAGTCTCAGACATGGTGGGTGGCTTCTTTGAACGGATGGCAGTCGCGGATGAGGACACTGACGCCCTCTTGGAATCCAGCCAAGAGGACGCCAACACCACCATAATTGCGCTACATGATGGTGAAGGTGACGCAGATAAACCTTCACCACTCTAAAGCAGCATCCGCTGCGATGCTCCTCCGGGTGGTTGAGAGGAAGGAGGAGCTGGTTATGGTCCAGGAACCCTGGGTCCACCAAGGACGGGTTCATGGACTGACACTTAAGGGCTACAAGCTATTGTTTGCCAAAGGCACAGGTAATATTAGATCTTGTATCTTGGCTAAAAACTCTTTGCGTATCTTTATCCTATCTGATTTCAGTGATGGGGATACTGTAGCAGCTGCTCTGGAGACCCCGTCCGGTACGGTTTGGGTGGTCTCGAGCTATATGGCGCATGACCATGAGGGCAGTCCACCAAATGGCAAGGTGCGTGGCATTGTGTCAAGGGCGATAAGCACGAGGACACCTATAATAATAAGTGCTGACGCCAACGCACACCACATCTCCTGGGGTAGTAGCGATACTAATGAGCGGGGTGAGTGTCTCTTCGATTTCATTTTAAATAATAATCTTGAAATTGTCAACAGGGGTTCAGAACCCACTTTTATTGTGTCTAACCGCAGAGAGGTTTTAGATGTAACATTGGTTAGTGCAGAGCACACCAATCTGGTTAGCGGCTGGAGGGTTGCGGATGACTGCTCCCTATCCGATCATCGCTATATTGACTTCAGCATAGGGTTAGGTGTAAGTAGATTAAATCCTATAGTTAACAGAAAGAAGACTGACTGGGAGCTACAGAACAGTGTACTCTGCAACTCCTTATCGACGTCTCCAACTATTAGAAATATTGGGGACATCGACTCTGCTGTGGAGATTCTAAGTGAATCGTTCCGCTGTGCTACTAATGTGGCTTGCAAACCAACGGTTTGCAGGGGAAGGGCCAGACCAGACCATGGTGGAGCCCGGAAATTGCACATTCACGAAAGGAATGTCGTAGGCTATTCAACGAGGCTAAACGATCAGGCGACTGGTCGGCATACAAAACCTCCGTGAATCGCTTCAAGAATCTTGTCAGGAACGCAAAAAGGAGGTCTTGGAGGGCTTTCTGCAGTAATGTGGAGGGTTCATCTGAAACCAACAGGCTGCGTAAGATGCTATCAACCGCACCGGTTGTACCCAGCTACATACAGAAACCCTGTGGTAACTGGACCATGAGTAGTCAGGAAACACTAAGCGTACTACTCGACACTCATTTTCCTGGCAGCCAGGCGGCACCTTTAACAGGCACTGCCGATGGCAGCTTGGCGACAGGCGCAGTCACAACTCCATTGGATATGGATAGGCTCCGCTGGGCTGTACACAGCTTCGATCCGTTCAAGTCTCCGGGACCAGATGGAATAATTCCAGCGGATCTACAGAGAAATGCGGACATTGTCCTACCTTGGCTCACGGTAATTTACAGTGAATGCCTTAGGAGGGCTTATATACCTATATTTTGGCGTACGTGCAAGGTTGTCTTTATCCCGAAAGGGGGTAAGACGTCACACACTAAGCCTAAAGACTTCAGACCGATAAGTCTTACTTCTTTTTTACTCAAAACTTTAGAAAGAGTAATTGATATTCATCTGAGAATGACCATTCCGAATGAGCTTCTCTCCAAATCACAGCACGCCTACACTAAAGGCAAATCTGTGGAAACGGCACTACATTCTCTAGTGGGCCACATAGAAAAATCTCTTGAGTACAAGGAATTTACTATGGGGGCTTTTCTGGACATAGAGGGTGCTTTCAACTATGTCAAACCCGATTCCATTATAAATGGGATGGCAGCGGTAGGGATTGATGACAATTTATGCCGGTTTGTTAGAAACTTACTAACTTTCAGGGTAGTCAGGGCCTCGATTGGGGATGTCACTGAGTATAGGGCAGTCTATCGGGGCACTCCACAGGGAGGTGTTCTGTCACCTCTGTTGTGGAACCTGACCATTAATTCGCTTTTGCTAAGTCTGGAACGCAGACAGATTATGACTGTCGCGTACGCGGATGACGTAGCGGTGGCGATATCGGGTAAGCACTTGGATACCATATCTCAGTGTATGGAGTCTGCGCTGGCTCTGCTGAGTAGGTGGAGCGTCAGCTGTGGGCTCGGCATCAACCCAGCCAAGACTGAGTTGGTGCTCTTCACTAGGAGGTACAAGACCGATAGCTTTATACACCCAAAGCTTAACGGCACCTCCTTGGAACTATCTAAAACCGCCAAGTACCTGGGTGTGATTCTGGATAGTAAGCTATCATGGAATCAGAACATACAGGCGAGAGCGGAAAGGGCCTTAGTGGCTATTTATACATGCAAAAGGGCAGTAGGCCTCAAATGGGGTATCAACCCTAAGGGGATCAATTGGATCCTTGAGGCTGTTATTAAACCAGTACTCTTTTACGGGGTATTGGTTTGGTGGAATGCGATGGACAAGCAGGCTCATCGCAGGACCTTTGAAAAAGTCTTTCGGGTCGTAGCGAGACTGATGACAGGCGCACTACGATCTACACCAACGGGAGCAATTTTTGCAATGCTAAACTGGCTCCCGGTTGACATTCTGGCCAGACAACTGGCTCTTTTCTCAGCGGTCAGGTTGAATACAGTATGTCCATGGACTAGGACTGACTATGGGCATGCTAGGATTTTAAGAGAGTACTCGGAAATCCATGCCAACATTGACTACTGTGTACCAAGACCCTTCTTTGGTGGACTTTTCCGTTCCATTGTCGTTGACAGGGAACAGGTGGACAGGCTTACCTTTCCCGAGGATTCAGTTAGAGTTTTCACTGACGGATCCAAAAGGGGAATAAGAACGGGCGGAGGCTTCTATGTGGAGAACTTCAATGTTAGATCTCCATTCCGGCTCCAGGACGGTTGTACTGTCTTACAGGCCGAAATCTCTGCTATTACTCGGGCAGCGAGGTGGCTAAGGTACTATAGGATATCGAATGATATCTTCATTGTTACCGATAGCAAGGCAGCCATCTCTGCTATTAGTGGTGTGTACAGTACATCAAAAACTGTGGTCGAATGCCGACTGTCTATCAACGAGATAGCGAGACATTCGAGGGTGACACTGGTTTGGGTGCCAGGGCATTCTGGATGTCCAGGCAACCATACTGCGGATGAGATTGCCAGACAAGGGACTGAATTGAACAGTTCAATGATCAGTCACTTCACTGGCATTCCATTAGCGCGATGTAAGTCTCTGATTCAAAGCGAATCATACAAACTAGCTCAACTTAGGTGGGATAGTGTGGCTAACTGCCTCGTGGCGAGAGCCACGTGGCCCCATTACGATTTGCGCAAAACGCGCGACCTTCTCAAATTTGACAAGGCGCGTATGCGTCAACTGGTGACTGTTTTGACAGGACACTGTAGCTTTGGGACTCATGCTAGGAGGATGGGTCTAATATTCAACGACTATTGCAGAAGCTGCAATGATGAGGAGGAGGAAGAAACTGTCCTCCATCTTCTGTGTCAGTGTCCTGCCCTCGCTAATGCAAGGGTAGCGGCGCTGGGCTCCCGATTCCTGCCAGACTTAGACAGCCTGGCAAACATGGAGCTTTCAGGGATATCATCCTTCCTCAGGGGTACAGGATGGTTTGAAACGGCGGAGGACATCCCTTAAGAGGTCCTCTGCTTAAGGGCATCACAAAGGGACCGAATTGACGGACCCAAGTGGATTGTCCCGCCAGGGACAACGGCCCTCTAACCTAACCTAACCTTTGTTGCAAAAAAGAAGCAAGATGCCTCTTACGGATGTGTGATTTGTGTAAAGAGTTTAAAGTTACTTTTAAGGATTTTGTAAACACAGAACCTACATACTACTTCAAATGGGGATGTAGTAAAGAAACATATTTCGATAAGCGAAGCAACCAAAATAAAACTGTGACAAGAAATCTAAAACAAAAAATTGAATGCCAACTGCAGGATATAGTACGCACTTTCGAAAAACAATTGCCTCTATTTTTTAATCACGAAGGTACGAACATGCATCAGTTTAACGAAATCCACAACTTGAAAATAAATCTTAAAGAAAACGATGTATTAATCCATATGGACTTTAGCGAGAATTATAATCTGAAGTATGCGGAAGAAGTGCAAAGTTTTCACTTCGGTGGATCGCGCAAGCAAATAACTCTACACACCGTTGTAGTTTATACAAAATGTGAGAACGGTACTCCGAAAGTCGAGAGTTTTTGTACCTTGTCTGAGTCACTCCTTCACAATGTTTTTGCCATATGGACTCACTTACAGCCAATTTTGGATCGCATAGCTTCAACAACAAAAGCGACGAATATACATTTTTTAAGTGACGGTCCAGCGACACAGTACAGAAACAAGACTATCTTTTATTTTCTTGCCAACGAACTCCACAAGTTTTATCCTCAAATGAAAAACTTTACATGGAACTACAGTGAATCTGGTCACGGAAAAGGTGCTCCCGATGGTATTGGAGGAACTGTTAAACGAACGGCAGATCGTCTTGTTGCGCAAGGTACCGATTTGATAAATTTAAATATGTTATTGCAGAAACTGGAAAACAATTGCCCGGGAATTCTTTTTTTTTGTAATAAAAAATAAAGATATTGAGGCAAAGTTAAAAAAAATTGAGAACAAAAATATATTACCATTTCCTGGCACTTTAAAAGTGCATCAAGTTTGTGGTAATCATCTGTCGAGTCGCTTAAAAATGAAAAGTTTAAGTTGTTTCGATTGTGAAGGTTGTAATCACTTTGAATTAGGAATTCTCGATTATCACCAGGAAAGGACAAGACTTAATTCCTGCAGCTCACATGATTCTTTGACAATTCATACTTCAAAAGCTTGGATATACGAGGATGTGTACAATTCAAGTGAAGATGATAGCGAAAGCGTTAGAAAAGTACAGAGTCTAAAAGCTGGCACTTTCATACTATTTAATGTTGCTGAAGGCGATAACGATAAAAAACAATTTAGGTAAAAATTATATTTTGGCATTATCTAATATTTCATATTTTTTTTAATTATAATTTTTTTTAACAGATATGCCGCCATTTGTCAAAAGGACTCCAAGGATGACAAAGTTCAAATTGCAAAACTTCTAAGGCGAACATCGAATATCTTTGTTGTAGATAAGAGTGATATATCTTACATTTCTTCATATCAAGTTCTGGGTATATTGCCAACACCAATTGTTATTGTCCACGAACGTGGCGTTAAATACAAGTTCCCATATAATGTAGACTTTAACAACTAATAATTATTAATTATTAATAGCTAGTTTATAACATACTTGCTTAGAATGAGCCTTTTTTATAATTCTAATAAACGAATTGCAATAAAATAATTGATTTTAAATGAAATAAATTGATTTTATTTGTCATCGTCATTTCCCTGCCCAATAAGTCATTACCCTGGGGGGACATATTTTGTAATTGCACATAATTGGGTTAATCATTAAGAAATTGATGTGTACCTACGATAATTAAGTAGCTATTCTTTGAAGAATTAAAGCTGCATACTTGAAATTCTTAATTCCGCCAAAAACTTAAATGCCGAAAAATGATGTCTAAATTAGCCGGTAATCTCAGAATCAGCCATTAACAAATTTTTCCTTTTTAAATTTACTTCCTTTTTTGTAAATCTGAATTTAACCAAAAAAAAAAAAAAAACGATGACTCCGCCTAGGTTACGGCCGTCCGTACGTGGCGTGTCCTGATTATACGTCCCGTCGTCGCTGGTACAAATTCAAAAAAACTATATATGGGCATTTCCATTTTGGCGTTACGTTACTTTTGTACGACGATATGTTGAAAAAAAAACGTTAAAAACCAGAATTTAGAAAAGATTTTTTCTCACATTAGAGAAGTGATTGGATAGCTCTATATTCAGCCAAAAAATGGAAATACTTGAGCCTAAGAATTTCAAGATATACTACAAAAAGTGACCTGGCGTTACGTTACAAAAAACGGAAGTGCGATTTGACTTTGATAACAAAATTGTTGAACTCTGCGAATTGGGCAAGTATTTTTAATCAAATTTTTTTGATAGGTTTTGGACCAATATACATTTATTTTCCAAGTTATAAATTGAACAAATCTTTTTTCCTTTTTTTTTTCTTTTATGAAAATTGGTCTGGCGTTACGTTACTGGTGTTACATTACTAAAATTTCCATTTTATTTTATTATGTTAAAAAAATGCGAAAAAGACATAAATATTAGAAAATTATATAAAAACTACAAAATACTAAATTTATTTTTTGCATTTGTTTTATGATTAAATATGTTTGTAGCAACAGTTTTGCATTAAGAGTATTATTATGAAATTGCTTTTAGGAATGTTAATTATATTGAGAAAATGCCCTTGAAGTTAAGAAACACTTACAAAAACGGGAACTTCAAACTTGTAGCTCAGTATTTCACCATCCCAACAAAAGAAAGCTTTGAGCTCCTAAATTTAATTTATTTTAGAAGTTTCTCTTTATAATACATTAGGAAAAAATCTGTTTGTTAACTTTTAATTTTTCGATCAAGGTGGACTTTTTTCTGGAAATGCCCATATATATATATATATATATATATATATATATATATATATATATATATATATATATATATATATTTAATGCCGAAACCTTGCTTTAGGAATTTCGGAACTTCAACACTATCGTGACTGTTCCGAGGAGCTCCCCTAAACCTACGCGCCCTTTTTGCCAAACAAAACCCAAGCGCGGCAAAAAGGTAAGTCCCGCCAAAACTTTTCCCTCCACAAAAAACTACAAAATTTACATACATATATGTATAAACCGTCCGTCGCAGTTTCTGTCCTGTACGGGTAATAAGTAATATGGCACGATACCTGTTTGACGATATACGATTTCTGGGCTGCTGTCTTCACCGGAACTCAGCTCAGTTTGCTGGTATTTGCGGCTTCAACAATTTTCCTTCTGCGGCTTCTTCAATTTTCTTTCCAGCTTCTATATACGCCGTAAATGTTGTGGGGCGGTTTTTTATTAATTTTAATTTATGAACTTTATTTGCAGTTTTTGTTCACTTTCGTTGTTTTTTGTTTTTATTTGTTTCTCGTTTGTTTTATTTGTTAAGGTTTAAGTTCCTTTTTTCTTTTTTTTTGTAAAAATTTTTTTTTTATACAAACTGTTTGTTTTAAGTTTCTCTTTTTTTACGTATTTCGATCATTTTCTTTCTTTTTTTTTTTAAGTTTATATATCGGTTTTTTTTTTGCAATTTTCTTCTGTTCTAAACTATTTCACAACGTAACTTTCAACCAGCCAAAAATTCGCAAAAAAACCAAACACCACAAACGTCTATAACAAGAATATCTTAAAAAATCTGACTTCAAAATGGGCCCCTTCCAAATAAACAACCCCCCTTTTATACCACTTTTTCCGTATTTACCTTTCTTTCCAAACATATAAACAAAAAACTCCCGCCTTCCCATCTTCGTAAACAAAAAGGGACAACAAAAAAAAACAAAGCATTTACCTACTCAACGCAACTAAACAGCTGATGACCACTGCATTACCACTCATAGGGTGCACACGACACGATTCAAATGTTTATTCAACTAACCCAACAAAAGAAGTATAAAGTACAAAAAGGAATTGAAGAACAAAAAGATAATCATGCAATTGAGTTGCAATGTTGTCAATATGTGATGAAAGTTCAAGCTATTAAAAGTAACCAACAAAATACGTCATCAAACGGTAAATCATGAGCACGGCGTAATCTTTATTTTATCATTCTTGATGAAATCGGATTTATGAAAGTGCAAGTAAATTAAAGAAACTGGACTTCAAACATTCAATGCACAATTATACCGTAAGTTTTTGGTTAATAAAAAAACCGCGCTGCTTAAGAAAGTCTAATGGAGGAAAAAATTTTATGTACTTTGAAAGTTAATTGAAATTCATTTCTGAGATTTTACTTTACATTCTTTACATTTACCGTGTATTTATACTGGTGTAGGCACAAGCGGTATTGTGGATACTGTGTATTTGAATCGGTAACTGTTTGCCAACCTTGATCGATATTGATTGGCTAAATAACGTCAGTGGAAGCTTGCATATTGGTTTCCAATGATTCACGACATACTGGTTTGGTTGCATAAAATAACGACTTAAGACAACCTCATATAAAATAATCTTGGCTCGTTAAATCGAACTTCTGCAAATGAAGTAGTCACCAAGCTGATTTTGCAATAAATCGCTTGCTAATCGCATTTGAAAGCAGATTCTGCAATTGTGGTTGTGATGGAAACAAAAAGACTAAGTCGGCAGTGCGCTCCTTTCATCGCAACGATAAGTCTTAACTCTTTTTGAAAGAAATAAAGACAGAAGAACTTATATTTAATGGTTATGGTGATTCTTTAACAGTCTTCGCTGCATATACGGCAAATTGGTCAATAACTGCGGGAATTACTTTATAATTAGTTGATCTTTAAATTTACTATCTGAACCTCGCAAACAGTTTTATTCTTTCTCGTAGTAAATTTCCATAAATTTTAAGCTGCTGTGGCACCAAACGATTTATTATGACTTGCCAAACTTTGATGAACAGAAATGTCAACAGAGTTTCGCATTCTTAGCAGTCAATCCATAGTTGTCGATAATAGAAAACACCGAATTTATAGCGATTATATCATCAAAAATTTACCGTACATTATTTCTCTGTCTATATATCGAGTAAAGTGCTAACGTGCATCTTCCGAATAAACGTTTTTCGATTGAAATAAATTTTGTGTGTTACTTTTTATAATTTAGATTCCTATTGGGCTTAAAGAGACACTCACTAAAAGCGATGTTCTTGATTGATATTTCATAATTTGGGACTATTATCGATTGGTGAATATTTCAAATTACTCCCCTATAAATAATTAAGAATCGATCTTTTGAACGAAACTCTTCAACTTTTATGTTTACTTCATATAAGCCACTACAGACTGTCTCTTAAGATGTGTTTACTAAACAAAAACGCAATGCAATGAATCTCAAGTCTTAGCTGAAGTTGTTCGTCTCCGCACTCAGCCATGAATATGGTGCGGGCCGAATTTTTGTGTTCACTTCATGGTTGTGTTAGTTAACGAACTAAAGATTACAATAGCTACAGGAATTCTCACTATCTTCTCATCTTTCTTCATTTGCATTCTCAATTATATTTTCTAGTTCTGGGGCCTGCCAATGTACGGGTCATCCCTGAGTGCTAGCCCTACCAAAAAAAACGGTTGGCAAAAGTCATCTTTTCTGCTATTTACAAATAGCAGTATTATCACGTTGAGTTTGATACCCTCAAGCGAATAGGCAGACCTACTTAAACCAATTTCTTTAAAAAATAATAAGCAATGATTTACAGTAGAATTAGTGAAGTTGCAAATATATATACTGCAGAAATTACAAACGAAATGATAAACGTACACATATGCAATCCTTTCCGGCTATAGCGAAGTAAAGAAACCAAGCAAAGTGCTACACGGAAAACGTAAACATTGTTGTAGTATAAAGTACTTCTTTTTACGTGTACATCAGTGATGTCAGCCTCATACACAATTGTGGAAGCAAAACTCACATGTACGCTTACACTCTTTTATTTTGAGAGCGTAAAATATAATTGTTTACTGAAAAACACTCTCATTCAGCGGGAAGTATCGCAAGTCCTGTTTTGAGGCCTCTAAACAGAAATAATATATTTATATCAATATATATATATATATAATACATATAAGAGGTTTGAAATAAGTTGGATCCACTGTATGTAGGTACATCTTTTCGAAAATTTCTTAAAGTAGCTTTTAAATTAATTCATAAGTAAGACTTTTTGTAAAAACTGTTTCTCTTGTATATAAACTAACCAAATGTTCAGCTTAAAAATGGAGAAATATTTTAAAATTAAATATCTGAGCACTTGGCAATTTTCGAAACTCTTTTTTACAACTTATAAAATTAGAAGATATTATTGGTAAATAAAAGGATACTCTAAGAAAAGGCCACTAGTTAGGCCTCGCAACCGCACATTTCTCCCGCTGGGAATGTAAGAGATAAGAGTGAGCTCACCAACACAATCACATTTGACATCACTGGTGTACATGCACATATATTTTGTTGTAAATATTTTTGGTTTATTTCTTGTTCTGCTTCCGCCCACTTCTGCTAAGGTATTCGCCTCCATTACCTCTAAATTTTTCTCATTTGAATGGCTGAAACCACATGAAAATATAAGAAATACATATACTTGAGCTAAAGGAAGGATATAAAAAAGTGCTTACGAGAAGAGTTGAAAATTCAAGTGCTTACGAGAAGAGTTGAAAATCCACATTTTCTATTTTTGCTTGCAAGCCAAGAACAATATTCCATTTTCTCTCAAGAATTAAGTGTAAAGACTCTTTTAGTTGAACTCATTTTTATTTTACAAAATTTATTTTCAAATGCAAGGCATGAGTGATGTATTAAGAATAATACAAACAGAGGTGGATAAAAAAAACATGTTGCATTTTTGCTTAAAAAAATGTATGCACTTGTGTAACGATATGCATGTAGAAATATGTAGACGCGTATGTCCCAGGGTAAGCGAGGGTTGCCTGAGTTTTTTCTTTTGTCCATATTTTTACTATATCGACTTTGCAAACTTGTAAGTAAAAAGATTTAAACCTAAGACGAGTTATTGTATTGTTTACAAGACATTCTACAGAAATCTGCCTTTCTAACGCTTCTCACGAATAAGAGAGAAGTAATTGAGACATATTGCTGGATATAATTATCATAAACAGTAAAACATGTTTATGTGAAATATCGGTATCTTGGTTTAGTTTTAGAGCAGTGGTGTTCAGCCCATAGAACAATTGTTTAGAAAATTTACACACATTTGTTATGCTCTTATAAAAATGTTCATTCAGTCGTCGTTGAGCAAGCGATGAGAACGCATGCGGATGGTCATTGTCATTTTATTTCAGAAATTTATTAAGCATTGTTGTTGCTTCTTGTTGGACGAAGCATAGCAAACACAAGCGATTCAATTACAATTGAACACGAAAATTGAAGTCCAAATTGAATAAAAGCATACACGTTCACGAAATGAAATGTGAAAAGTATTTTATGATAAATTATGCTTTTCATAACATTCAATGCCTTTTTTTAAATGTTTATCATTTTTTTCCACAACTTACTTATGTGAACAAATTTTTTCAGACATGAAAAATGTTTGTTCCCAGCAGCGAAATAAAATAACTTATTTGAATTTAAAGAATATTTTACTAATTCGCAATTGTCATGCAAGTATTAACATGGAATTTTTAATTTAAAATTTTCAAAGCGATTTTAAAAATTATAATGAGGAATGACACAAGTTTTAATCCTACATAAAAAACTGGTTTAAATAGATTTATTTTTGTTAATTCTCAATATAACTGTTCTATTTTTTGTTATTGATAACTGCTATTTACGGCCCCCGATATTTGTTTCTTAAAATTAAAATTACATTCACTCAGTGGTTTATATATGGCAAAAACTCTGCCTTTTTTGCTTATTTTAAGCGTTTGGCAATATGTTTGCTGGGCAAAATCTCTCACCCAATACATCTTCACTTTTATTTTTGAACACCACTGTTTTAGAGTATTAAGGCTCATTTAGCCGAACGTTGAAATCGTAAATGTTAGGTAAATGTGTCAGCTGACCCAAACAGTAATATGACAAGTTATGAAAACGCTTACTCGGGGCACACTGATACAGGTAGGAGCGATAGCCCAGTTGATTATTTTGTTGTTGGGAGAAATTCTAATACAAACGTCAAATTTTTTTTACATAGTTACATACATACAAAATTTAAAAGCAAATGTAGAAACAAACATACATATTTTGCTTTTGTACTTTTTCGTTTTGCTTTGTTCTACACACTTAATTGTGACATTTGAATTAGATTTCACAAAAACAAAATACATGTAGGCTTTTATTTTTGTAAAACCGCTACTACCTGTATCAGTATACCCTGCGCTTACTTGACTTTAGTTAAATGTTGCCGTAACGTTGGAACCTGCAGAGAATAGAATTTAGTTCTAAGGTTACGTGACAGTGATGGGATGTATGTATGTTGAATGAGAATGGGGCACAAAAGACCTCTTTTGGTACTTATTTCTTTTTTGATATGTTTAGTTGATAAATATATATAAGGACATGATATACGCATTTTATATGTTTAACTTTCTAAATAAATGTTTTATTCTCAATTAAATATCGCATGTCTGTATGTGGTTGTTCGTTTCAGATGTATTGAATACTCGTTTGTTCGTATTTATAAACATTTTGCAATATTGCAAAACATATAATATATATTGTAATATGCAAAAAAATGTGCCCATTTTATTAAACTTATGCCAAGGAATGACTTATTTTTTTTTTTAGGAGTAGGACCAGCGCTCAGGGGATGACCCCTATATATGCAATGCATTGCGCCAGAACTGAAAACGAGGAGATAGTAATGAGGGTACAGATTAGGAAAGATGAGAAGATAGACAGTTTTTTTTTTTTTTTTATGTGTTAACATCTGTACGCGCGCCTCTAGGGCAGGAAACTATCAGTTTCAATACATACGCAAGTGTTAGGTATGTAAGAGTAAATCATCGTTTGTTTGTTCGTTGCTTGGCAGTCGGTGTTGAAAGTGAGTATTGGACGATTTTCATATAATTTTCCCACGCGATTTTCTCCGGAAATTCATAGCCGATTTTATTAATTTTTGAATTAAAACGCTAGTGCGGGTTTCGACGAAGAGTTTAGGCCAAAAATTAAGGCGATCCGATATCGGCGAGCGGAGATTTAAGTGTTTTAATTCGGAGTATTAATTTGGAGTAATATTAAAAAAGTGTTTTATGTTAATCTTCGGTTTTGTCTTATGCATAGCAAAGAGAATAGTAACGTGGTTATACGTACATATATAAAAATGAGATAGCAAGACAGCAACCTATGCAGCTTATGTACAAACATAACAATGTATGTATGTACATTTGTCTGTTGCTTTGCATTCTCTTTGTTTTTTGTGGGTTTAATATAAAATAAATAAAAAGTATTAAGTATTTTTTTCATTTTGAGTGCATCTACTTAGTGCGTCGGTATTAAAAGAAAAAAGAAAATATATGGCAGAATATCGGAGGAAAAAGAGAGAGCAGGCACAGTTTCTTGCTCAACAGCAACAGCTTCAACATTCAACACTACAACAAGAAGTAGACGCCCAGTTACAATCGCAAGAGGCACGAGAGCGTTCGCCGGGTCAGACAGTTTCATGTATAATTGAAGTAAGTACATTTCGTATAATGGTCATTAGACGTTTATACAGGTTGGGCCAAAAGTCACGATAGGATATAAAAATGTAATAACTTGTGCGTTTATATATTTTTTGATGTTTGTAGTTTTTCGGATTATAATAAAATATACAAAATGGAAATTTTTTTCCACTAAAGTATGGAAAATAATAATATCACTTAAATGACTCCCGTTTTAATCTTCACTATGATGGGCTCGTTTTAACTTTATCTCGCTGCCTCTCTACTGAAAAACTAAAAACATCAAAAAATATATAAACGCACAAGTTATTAAATTTTTATTATATTTGTAAATCCCACGGTGACTTTTGGCCCACCCTGTATAATGCATTATATATGGATGTTAAAATTATAACATTAAATTTAATAAAAACGATGCAGGATTCATTAGTTCAACATCACCAAGAACAGCCACAAGAGCCATCGCAACAAGAACGTCCATCTACATCAACTGCATTAACTGCTATACAAAGAAAAAGGGAACATCAAAGGAAATATATGAACGAATATCGGAAGAAAAAGATAGAGCAGGCACACCAAGAACAGCCACAAGAGCCATCGCAACAAGAACGTCCATCTACATCAACTGCTATAGAAAGAAATAGGGAATATCAAAGGAAATATATGAACGAATATCGGAAGAAAAAAGAGAGCAGGCACAGCGCCTTCCTCAACAACTACATC
This sequence comes from Linnaemya tessellans, assembly GCA_951800035.1. NCBI lineage: Eukaryota > Metazoa > Arthropoda > Insecta > Diptera > Tachinidae > Linnaemya > Linnaemya tessellans. Next base: position 89,266,170 of record OX637535.1, on the reverse strand, counting down.
CAATACAGCAACAACAATATCCTATACAGCAACAGCTTCAATATTCAACACAATAACAGGAGCTACAGGTGCATCACGCACAACAACAACAACAACATGCCGGAACTGCTGAATTTCGAATGCTACCATCTACATCAAATGCATTGACTGCTGAAGAAACAAGAAGGCAAATACATACAACCCATCAGGAAGAACAGCTTCTTGCTCAACAACAAAATATTGAACAACAGCCACAACAACAACCACAGGAACAGCAACATACGGAAACTGCTTCTTACACTAATTTCATGGAACATAGTGCTGCTCATAGACAATTTCAGCTCAAATTCATGGACAATCACTTCGGATATCCGTGCGTTGTTTGTGATAGATTGTGGTTCTCCGGAGATTTGAAATCAATTCCACTTGTATGCAGGAATTTAATTCACTTTGAATTTCCTGATTTGGATTTCGATAATGCTCGCGTGTGGGGCACATGTTATTTAACATTAAAAAGCAATAAAATGCCACAGCTTTCAACATCTAATGGCTTCAAATATCCGCCCCGGCCACTCCATTTACCCCAATTAGATATTTTAACGGAACGTTTGGTGTCCCCTAGATTGCCTTTTATGCAAATCCGACGTTTAAGACATGGCCAAGGTCAATACGGAATACTTGGTCAAATTGTAAATGTACCCGTGTCAATAAATAATATGGTCCTAGTTTTACCACGCAACATAGATGATGATTTTGCTATCAATGTGCATATAAAAAAAAATTGATCCATAAGTCAAGTTATCTTATGGGATTGGTTAAGAAAAACGTTATTAAAGTTTGGCTACAATACCTTATTGAATCACCTTTGTATAAATTTTATAACATTGAAGTCAAGGCAGAGTAAATCTGCCTTGATTGAAGTCAACAACGAATTTTTTCATGGATGAATCGATCGAATTACAAACAACAGACCGAGAAGACCTAAGTGAAGTTATTGATATAGAAGAGAGTTTATTGGCACAACAACAGACACTACTATGGAATGAGGACAAATACCTCTGTTTGGCACCTGGTCAAAATAACGCTCCTGTGTCTATTCTATTCGATGAACACTGTGAAGAATTGTCTTTTCCCTCAATTTATTTGGGAGAATTTAGGAATTTCAAAGAAGGCTTGACAGTGACTCCATTTATGATAGCAAGCAGTGAGCTACGTAGATCTGATCGACGAGGAGTAACACCATCACACTTGCTTTATATGGCCATGAAAATCATGCGACTTCGTGTAAGGGATTCAATAACCATTGCATTTAAATACGTTGGTTCAAATCTTTCATTAACAAGGAATGAAGTACAAAATGAGCACTATTTAAATGGTTGCATCGAGAAAAATTTAGCATTCTTGCGTTCGATTCCAAATTCAATATATTATTGGTCGCAAAGAATTGCAGATTTTATACAAATTGAAACATAATACTGAGCTACAAGAAACCGAACTTCAAAGCATGCATTTTAATGATATGGCCACCCTAGTGAATGAAGATCCCGTGACCTGTGCAATTCATTTCAACAAAGTTGTCCACGTTATTATGACCTTGCTCCAGTCACCACGCTACAGCACTTTTGGACAAAACTATGTTAAGCATTTTTTCAAGGTATTCACTTTAAAATGTCAAATACAACATAACAACTATTTTTTATAAACATTTTACTTTTAGCGCATAGAATTTCAGCACAGAGGAAGCCCGCACGCACACATATTACTCTGGCTTAATGAAGCTCCTAATAATGCTATAGGTGCTAATATGTCGGACGCTGTCAATTTAATTGACAAATAAATAAGCGTTGATGCTTCAAACTGTTCTGACATGCAAAAACTTCAAACGCATAAACACACATTTACGTGTAACAAAAATAAAAATTACAGTAGATCAACTGGTCAGAATTGTAGGTTTGGAGCTCCATTTATGCCAAGCAAAGCAACGAAAATTTTAACACCAATGCCCTTAACTGATTCTAGACGGTCGACTTTACATAAAATATATCTTCGTATGTGGAAAGCACTTGAAGAAAATGACTATGAAAATATTGATACTTTTTTAGCAGCTCATAATGTTCGGTCTAAGGAAACTTATCTAGACATACTTCGCGCTGGCATAACAAGACCAATGGTTATCCTTAAACGTAAAACTTCTGAAAAGTGGATTAACCCATTCAATCCATTCATACTTTCTGTTTTAAGATCAACATGGATATGCAATTTATCACAGAGGAATACTCATGCGCGGCCTACGTTGTCGAATATGTCAACGAAACAAACAGAGGAATAAGTAACCTGCAGCAAAATATAATTAAACTTATGGATGAACATCCGGAATATGACATTGTAGAAATTACAAGGCATATTGGAGTAAATTTGCTGAACAGCGTTGAATTAACAAGTCAGGAAAGTGCTTGGTTCTTATTACGGCAACCGATGTCTCAAAGCTCTGTACAAGTAATTTATATACCTACTTCATGGCCAACTGAGCGTGAAAGAATTAGGAAAACTAATGCACAATTAGACCAAGATGAAATTGATGGAGAATCGTGCGATATATGGAAAGAAAATATATTCGACAAATATCAAAAAAGACCTGTTACTTTAGAAAGTGTTTCATTGAAATTACGATGTTTCTAAGGAGCAAAATAATTACAAACGAGAGATGGTAACTCGACATTTGGCATTCCGAGATGAAGAAAATGACTTGCTTGCAGAACACAAGTACCTTCAACTCTATGACGAAAATGATGTTCTAATAATGGAACGGTGAAAAGAGTTTGAATCTTCCGTAGACATTGCGAAAACTTTGGAGATCTGCAGGAATATGTGTTTAGAATACGACGACGTTAATGTGCAGGTTGAAGAGGATGTAAACCTTTTAGGGGTTAATGTTGCTGAAAATAATGGATTTAGTGATTTTCTGCAAGATCCAAACGCCGAAATAAATGCTGACATACGAGTAGCTTCATTGAGCCGTTTGGGATCACTTGCAAAGAAAGAGATGACATTATGGCCAAAGAAGATTTCAACCGACTTATGCAAGCTGCTAACACTAAGCAGAAAGGACTTCTCCTGCATGTCATTGCCCATATAATAGACCATAATGCTGATGCTCCCATTCAAATTTTTATCACAGGTCCTGCTGGATGCGGCAAAACATTTATCATACATTTATTAAAAGAAATCTATAATCGATTTTCTCACACTCAAGGTTTTTGCAATGCGTTCCTGACTTGTGCACCTACAGGAAAAGCAACTGTCGCTATTAACGGCACAACAATTCACACTGCCTTTAAAAGTGCTATTGCTCGCAATCAGGGTTGCCACTCAAAATTTTTTTTTCCTACCAAATTTAATTTCAAAAACTACCAAATGGCATGTTTACCTACCAAAAACTAAAATAAGCAGTTATAAAAACAATAAACTTTATTAAAAAAAAACAAAACAAGTTTATACATAACAATGTTTATAAAAATAAATAACAATTCATTTGTAAAAGAAACAATATTTTAAGTAAAAAAATAAATAAGACTTCATTAGTAAAAGTAAAAATTTATATTATAAAATTCTTCGACCTTATTTTATATTAATTTATAATGTTTATTGAAACGAAAGGTCAATTATTTTTTAATTTTTATATCAAATTACACAATTTTATATATCCCTGAAGAAGCTACACAAAGAAGTGGCGAAATATTGGAATAAAAACATAATTTTTATATAAAAATTAAAAAATAATTGACCTTTTGCTTAAGCAAACATTATAAATTAATAAAAGTAAAAATCTTAAATGTTTATTTGGAAAAAGGTTTATTTTTTAAAGTCTCTTTTTGCTGACCATATGTATATAGTGCGAATCAGTCTTATTTATCATTCCCTTGCACGTCATAATATTATTCACTTGTTGCCACTTGTTATTACTGTCGCCTCTATGATGCATACAAAAACTGATGACTAAAAATCAAAAAGCAATCATAGATGAAAGCTGATTATTAAAAATCATGCATGGATGAAAGCTGATTAGCGTGAAAAAAATATTAAAACTGAAATTGAAAAAAACTACCAAATTCACGACACAACCTACCAACCTACCAACGCATTTCAAAAGTACCAAATTTGGTAGGAAACTACCAAAAACGGCAACTCTGCTCGCAATTCTGCATTATCATTCGAAACCTTGCAACAATTTCGTAGTCTACTCAAAAATATTGCTTCTATTATTATCGATGAAATAAGAACGATATCAGCGGAGCTTAATGAGAAAATTGACGTCCGTTTGAAACAAATAACAGCAAATAATGAAGTTTATGGCGCAAAGGACGTATTTCTGATTGGAGATCTTAGACAGTTGCCGCCAGTACGAGCTACTCCAATTTATAAACAAACAAGACAGAGTTTACCAGGCCCGACTTTGTGGAGATCGCTGAAGTATTACGAACTTTCTGAAGTCATGCGTCAATCGAATGCCGACTTTGCAGCGATTCTAACGAAAATAGGAAATGGTGAAACACTAACTGAATGTCAACATAATTTAATTCAATCAAGATTTTTCACTGCAGCTGTTGCTAACGAATTATGCCCCAGTGGAATAAGGCTTTTTTTCAAAAATCAAGATGTTCAAGAATATAATCGCGAGGTATTAAATGAACACCAAAATAAAGTTACATCTGTTGCAACTGATTTATTTTCTGGCTACAATAACGCAGAGCAAGTGTCAGTAATAGATACTGGTGGACTACCGTACGAGCTAGTTCTTGTTCTAAACAAACCATATATGATAACTGCAAACATTGACGTATCTGATGGTTTAGCTAATGGAGCAGTTGGAGTATTGACATTTATTGAATTTTGCGATATTCCAAATAATGCAGCGAATTTGCATAACGGCTCCGAAATGTCGCATGACCATTACACAGTTAAGCGGTTGTGGATTAAATTTGCTGGTAACAAAATTGGCGAAAAAGCAAAAAGAAAAAGTGCATTCCATGCCTCTACAATAAACATTGCCACAGGTTTAATTCCAATTAGCCGTAGAAATTCTACAACACATCTGAATAACAATAAGACCATCAATGTCAAGCGATCTCATTTTCCACTTGTACCAGCTTGTGCAATGACAATACATAAGGCCCAAGGCGCAACTTTCGAACAAGTCGTCTATAAATACGATAAATTACACGACCAGCAGCTAGTTTATGTTGCTCTGTCACGAGTTACTGCATTAGAAGGACTTTTTATTGTTGTTCCAGAAGGCGTACACGTATTCCATCATGGGAAACGTTCAAACACAAGATTGGATTCTTTACGAGTTGAATTCGCACGGCTTTCGTCTAATTCATTGCAGACTCTGCAAGATGATGCTCTGGAATTTTTGCAAGCAACTGACTCAATCACATTCATGACATTCAATTGTCAAAGCCTAAGAGCCCACTATATGGATTTGAATGATATAGTCGTCAAAAGTTGCGATATTTTATTGTTAACTGAAACCTGGCTTCCCAACGAGGACAATATTATAATAAATGATTTTGACTGCTGTCTGAAATATAAAAGACCTGACAGCCGATCTGGTGGGGTTGCAATATATAAAAGAAAAAATTCTACTTATATACCACATCCACAATTGAATTTCATCATGCCACAAACTTCAGAAAATACCTCTTCGGTTGGTGACATTAGTAGCATTCAAATGGAATTACCTACAGGTCAAAAATGTATTGCCATCTACATTTCAACAAACCAGTCTGTCCAGAATATAATAAAATTTATTCATTTTTCACTTCTGCCCTACACCGAAAATGGTTCACGCGAACTAGAAGAGGACTATTTTTCAATGCTAATAACAATGGGTGGTGACTTTAATACGAATTTTTCAACCGTAGAAGCACTACCTCTTATCGAATTCCTCTACGATAATATCAAGCTTACCATGAATATTCGTTAGAGTCCCCAACTACTATCCAAGGAACTACAATTGACGCTGTTTTCTCACGTTATATCGATAGGATACAATCAAAAGTTTATGTTTCATATTTTAGCTATCACAGACCAATTTTAACTGTGTTGAAAACATAACATTAATAAATTATACAAAGTAAAATTAAATTCAATAAACTATTCTTTTTCATTAAATACTTTATATTAAATCTACCTCCGGGATTGTGGGTCTGTGTTCATAGAAATCGAACAGGTACCGTATAACAAAAAGGTGTTAACACATCGCCCGTGAGTTCGAACACTCATTGATTTTTTTTTTTTAGCTATTTCAACCTTTTACTTCGCCGGCTAATTTTTGCTACAGGGCCGACGAAGTTGGGTGCTGTTACTCTGCTTTTTTTTTAGTACATGATGGTGTCAGTCGCTGCCAATTATGTTCAGTGACCAGTGACTATGCCCTTTATCATTGAAACAGGCTGGCAACAACTAACACAACCATGTACTAATGCTTATCAGAAGAATTCAACACAATATTTCATGACTCAGCGCGGGCTCGAACTCACGACCCTCCACTTCATAGTCTCGTGTTCTACTACTTCAGCCAACAGCACCCACTATTATTACACTATTAGTTGTGTATATTGTTGTTTCTGATACCTCTTGGTACCATTTAATTAATTTACGTACTTTTTCAACACGGACGCCAATATCATAAACATATCAATGTTTTAAGCAGTTGTATAGAGTTTTATTGTATCTATTATTGAAAGTGATGCGCATCAGATTTTTTGTGATAAACATATCTTCCATTATATTATATTATTTTCTTTATTAAATACACTCAATCGATATAGCTTACAAGAAACACAATATTTTGGGAATTTTTTATGATTTTGTTTTTAAAAATAATTATTTGATGTTTGTTGTTGTCAAAAACATATGACACGATTTTAAGCATTCTATAAGTGTAGCAACATTTACATATACCTAACATTTACATTTAGCTCACATTTACGATTTCAACCTTCGGCTAAATGAGCTTTTATAGTCCACAAAAATATTGTAGTACTCGCGGCATAGGTAACGCTGCTGGATTCATAGCTTTCTATCATAGGTTACAGCCTCTTTTTCTCCTTTATACATATTATACTTAGACTTCTTTCTGTTTATATATTTTAAGTTCGTTGATGCTTCCTTCTCTCCCTTCAAGGGGGTTCGACATTATACATATATTGCTATATAACGGTTTCTTACGAGTATATATTTATGAACTTGTATTCTACCTTATAACTTTTTGTAAACTTCTGTCTGTGTCTCTCTAACACTTTTATTTTTAAATGACAATGGTGCATGGCACACTTATATCTTAAGTTGGCATGTTTTTATTTCGAGAAAAGAAAAGAAGTAATAAAAAGCGTGGTCATTATCGTTTGGCAGATGAAACTGTGAGGTAGTTTGAATTAAAAGTTATATAATGCTTGAAGAAAAAAAATTTTTTTATCGATCAATATTTAATATATTCCTTAAGCGAAGGAAAAACTGGAAATAGAAAAGAGCAGTGTGTCCCATTTACATTTTTATCCATTTCTTGAATGCAAGAAACCGGTTTGGCCAAATTGGTGGACATCAATCATCTGAAGTGTCATTAATTTAGTGGAAGTTTTAACATTTACAAATATGGACAATCATTCAAACTTTGAAAAAGAGGGATACAACTTATTTGTAAATATGGGGTTACAAACATGGGCACTTTTCGAGTTTTGCGATATTTCTTCGCGAAGTTGGCTAAATAATAAAGAAATTTGAAGAGATTGCAAGCGTTATAAATGTGATCAGGTCGTGGCGAATAGTCCGAGTTTGTAGTAGAACTGCTTCATCAGGATAAAGTAACTGATTGGCGAGCATTATGGTCTGGAATTGTTTTTGGGTTGAATATTGTATAAAATAATGATGCAAGAAAGAACCAATTCAATGAAGAAATGCTCGTCAGTAGAGTTGTGTCACTGAGCTATGAGCTAGTTCAATTGAACGTTTCAGTGAGCTGAGCGAAATGAGTGCTCACTACAATAAATGATTTTAGCTCAGTACATTGTGTAAATAGGAACTGTTATCACATTCAACTAAGCTAGTTCAATTGAACGTTTCAGTGAGCTCAGCGAAATATGTGTTCCCTACAATAAATAAATGATTTTAGCTCAGTACATTGTGTAAATAGGAACTGTTATCACATTCAACTAAGCCACCTAATAAGTGGTGACAAACACAATACACATGAGCACTGGTGATGAAAGGGTTGCGTCTTTCGAAAACAGCTGTTCTGCTCTGCTGTGTAAGTTGAATAACAAAAACTGATGTTGACTTGCCTTTGTGCATTGGAATATTTATCATGTCTTTCTGAGATTTAAATTAAAATTTCGAACAATTAGCATATAAAATCTTAATTCGACTTAATATAGCAATATAAAAAAAAACGTTCGTTAAAATTCTTACTACACACCAATGATGTTGAATTATTTTCCACATTGCTGCTATATACATATATCGATAATACATATGAGTAGGTGAGATGCAAAACTCGCTCGTTACAAGTTAACAGAATAGTGGAAAAAATCAAAAAACTTTTAGAAGCTGATTAAATGGACCACATTAGTGGAATACTTGAAATTCTTAGATGTTATCGCGTCCTTGGTTAACACTCAAGAGTTGAAAAATTAAAACGTACTGAAGCATAGAAAAATAATAGACTAAAGTTTGGAACGAACGAGTTTTGCTAAGAACTTTCGAAACAAACGAGTTTTGCTACAAACCGTATGACATAGCAGCCAGAAAATTCTATAATTATAATTTGTTATAGTTTGAAAAATATTTTAATTTATTAAATTTCAGTAGTAAATTTGTACTTTAGGTTAATTTATAGAAGTTTTAGAAAGTAAAAAGTACGAATTTTTAAATTGATAATGTGAAATCTTCATCTTCACTATATTCTTCATTATTTTCAAGATCCGTATTATTACTATTATTGTCTAAGACCATAGCATAAAATTGCAGTTCCTCATTGGTTCTCCAATTTTCTCCAAAATGTTTTGATAAAAGGGTTTCAACATCTTTTTTCTTTTCAGTTTTAATCTCCACATTGATGGGAAGTAGTTCTGGAATAATTCTATTAATTGTCTTTCCTCGTTTCAAAAAAGGTTTTAGGGTGCAAAAGTTGGTTCTATAATTAATCTCCCCCTGTAGAGTAAACATTCCTTTTCCAGTTTTTTCTATTATCACTCGCTTTGCAGTTCTAAATTTAAAATGAAGTTGACCTGGTGCTTTCACTGCAGCAGATACATCAGTTTTATAGATATATATTGGAACGTCGCTTCCAACTTTTCGTACTGTACAGAATTCTCTAAAAATATCCCAGTATTCAGTTGGCGTTATTATTGTATCTCTTTTTTTAATTTTTTTTTCAATTCTCCCGAACACCCTATCCGGAGGAATGAATGAGTGTCCAACTACAGGATAAGTTATAGTAATTTTTTTGCAAATTTATGATTCTGATAAAAACTTGGCCAGCATTCCTGAAACGGTGATATTTTTGTTTTGACCTGGGCAACCATCACAGAACAGTTGTATTTCATGAATATCCGATAAGTTTTTATTTTTTAGATGATAATATAATATGGAAGCGATTTCGTTAGAACCTTTATGTCTTTGGTTTTCAGTCCACGTACATATATGTAAACACAGATGTAGGATTCTGCGTACTTGTGGAATTTCCCTCACATATAGTGAAATTAAATAGGTACAGTTGTCTACTGTAATATGCGGATTGATCTGGGACACGCGGCAAGAGAAGGTTTTTTTGACAGTCAAATGAGAGTTTTATCACGAACGGACCTTCTTCTTTTTTGAGCATTGAATAAAATGCTTTATATCTCTGTTTATGCACTGTATATTGAGCCATTACTGTAACCTTGCTTGGTCCTGACAACAGTTCTTTTATTTCGGACTTAAAACGTATACATTGCGAACAAGCATCTGTCGCTGGAGCTTTGAAGCTTATATTAAACTTATAATTAAAAATTTTAAGAAAATAGGAGTACTTTACATGTAAATCAAGAGTAACTGACTGGTTGCACTCTTTCCATAAATTTTTGACAGTCCAGTCGCTTGGCAAATACTGCCTGTAGGATTTCTCCCGCGACTTAATGAAATTTATGACACCTAGCTTTTTAAATTCAAATTTCTGTGATATTCTGTCACCTCCTCTTCGTTCTTTGGGTGATTTCTGATCATAAAGATAATTTTTGCCGATGTTTTGAACACGAAATTGTGATATACTTAGTATATTAAGAAATGCTTTTGAACACACTTGCACCATACCCTTTGAGCGAGTTTTTCCAAAATATTTTATTTGTATAGAGCTCTTTCTACGCTCACTACTTAGTTGCTTCTTATTATTTTTGCGCACTCTACGTTTTATTGGAATTCGGTGAGATGTATGTTTTAAAATAAGATGATCTTGTTGTATCTTGTTACTCGTACTGTAAAAAGCTTGATGGAACCGTCTTACATCGTTTAGTGTGAGTTGTGGGCAAAAAAATACTTTTTTTGAATGACTGCAAGTAGGTATTGATGGAAACCCCTTGGGTTTGTGTCTAAAATATACATATGTATAGCAAACATAACATTAATCATATGTATTTATGTATGTGTTTTTATTTTATAGATTATGAAAAAAATTCATACAAATAAATTAACAGGGATTTCACGAACCTATTTGATTTAGAAACTTCTCTTTTCCAACTGTCCTTATTGACTATTCTTTTCTTTGCTCTTATAGGTGTATTACCATTGAGATCCATTTCTAAACGAAAATGAAATGGACAAAATTACTGTTGGATGGCGGTTTTTCCTCTTATTTAAGTGCAATATACAAATTAAAACACGAATAACACTTTCCTATTGTTCAAAAACTTTTCTTTTCAGTAATTAAAATGTTATCAAGTATTTAATTTCACTTTTATTCCGTATTTTTAGTACAACACATATTATTAAACGTAACTGTGAAAAGTTAAAGAACAAGAAAGTTTTAAATCAGTGGTGTTCAAAAATAAAAGTGAAGATGTATAGGTAAGAGGTTTTGCCCAGCAAACATAATGTCAAACGCTTAAAATAAGAAAAACAGACAGAGTTCTTGCCATATATAAACAACTTATTAAGTGAATGTAATTTTAATTTTAAGAAAAAAATATCGGAGACCATAAATAGCAGTTATCAATAAAACAGTTATATTGAGAACAAAACAAAAATAAATCTAGTTAAACCAGTTTTTTATGTAAGATTAAAACTTGAATGTTATGAAAAGCATCATTTATCATAAAACACTTTTCACATTTCATTCCGTGAACGTGAATGCTTTTATTCAATTTCGAGTTCAATTCTAATTGAATCGCTTGTGTTTGCTATGCTTCGTCCAACAAGAAGCAACAACAATGCTTAATAAATTTCTGAAATAAAATTACAACAACCGTCCGCATGTGTTCTCATCGGTTGCTCAACGACGACTGAATGAAAATTTTTATAAGAGCATAACAAATGTGTGCAAATTTTTTAAACAATTGTTGTATGGGCTGAACACCACTGTTTTAAATGCAAAAATGTACTGAAACAGCGTTTGTTGTAACTGAGTTCTCAAAGCTAACATAAAATGTCGCGCTAAACGGTAAATGTTGTTTGCACATGCAAGTTGTTGTAAATTGTCATATTCATTTTATAATTTCGTCACTATAACTATCAAGAGCGCTTAGAATACAACTATTGAACCAGCGAGTTTTGCTACGAAAAGTGAAATGAGAGAGTTCTGCAAATGTCTGATGTATGGAACCAACCACTTTTGCTGCTAACTGCTATCTTAACTCATGTCAAAACATAAAAAACAGTATCAGGCATGTTCCAGAAAAGTAAAAGTAAATGAAGTTGAATTTTTTAAATTTTTATTTTTGATTTTCTGCAAAACTAATAGTTTGCTGTTACATTTTTCAGTTAGAAATGAAAAATTATTTAAAAAGCATAAGAAAATTATAGCAAAAAACTAACAATTTTGGATAAAATCAAAAATAAAAATTTAAAAAATTCAACTTCATTTACTTTTACTTTTCTGGAACATGCCTGTATACATTGATACAATCTCTATATTGCTTGTCATAAAATTCCTGAAGAACTATTAGAATCAATCATTATCTTGATTTTTTAATTTTTGTAACGAACGAGTTTTGCATCTCACCTACTCATATGTATATATATATATATATATATATACATATATATATAATACATATGCATTAATATATATATATATATATATATATATATATATATATACATATATATATATACAGTATTGGTCGAAACCCAAGCAACTTTTTCTAAAAAAATATGTAATTAGTTGTGCAAAATATGTAGTTAGTTTTGTTTATTATTAATTGTAAATAAATTCAATCAAATTGTTGTTGATGTAATTTAAATGAGAGCACATAATAATATTAAAATTCATTGATTTATTTCGAATGAAGAAACTTTTTTGTTTAGAAAAAGTTGCTTAGGTTTCGAACAATACTGTATATATATATATATATATATATATATATATATATATATGTACATATATATATATATATATATATATATATATATATATATATATATATATACATGTTGTTGAATTGTCAACGTCGAAATAAGTTGAACACCAAAAGTTTCCTGTGGAATTCAGATTTTTGTTTGTTTAGAATTGGTTTAGCCCAGGTAGAAACACCTTGTGCTGATATAAAATATAATTGAGCTTTAGTAGAATCACTAAGACCCGTGAAGCAATGATAAGAGTTAATCTTTGTTTGCCTGGTTGTCTTTATTTTTGCCAGTCTTTTATACAATTTAATTGCTTACGTCTAACTTAAAATTAATAATAATATTCAAAGATCCAATTTCAGTAGTTATAAAAAATGCCTTTAATCGCATTATTGCAGTATTGCCTAAAATATTCTAAAGGTGAATGACATTTAGTTTTATTATTGTAACATTAAACGATTCTAAAGGTAAATGAAGTTTTATATTTGTTATTATAATATTAAATGGCTTTAAAGGCAATGACTGCAATAACAAGTTCAAGGGGCAAATGACTAAATATTGTCGTATATGCATTTTGTAATTTTGTGAAATCATTTTTGCTTGTTGTGTCTTTTTTGATTTCTTTTAATTTTTAAGTTATGGTTTTTTATTATGGTTAACATTCTCCGCCACGTTGAGCGGATAGCGAAAGGCATAATTTATATATGAGAGAAATGAATTAATAATATAAGAGTTAATAAATTGGTATTTTTTTATTTTTTTTTTTAAACCTCAGAGTTTAGCTGTCGTGGTGTTGGTTGTGGGGCTGATTCTGGCATCGTTGGGGACAAGTTCATTGAGGCTCCCTTGCAGCATTTAATTTTCCGGCCTATTAGGATGACTATTATCAATAATGACAGAAGTAGCGCCAACGAGCCGATATGTGGATGATGAAGCACTGGGTACTCTATATCTCTTGGAAGATTCTTGATGTTTGATAGCTGTCTTTGGATGTTGGTGAGCTCATCTAATTTGATGTCCGATTCGATGTTTGGTGCTAGTAGCCTCTTGACCTCGGGGGGTTTGCCAATTGCCGTAATATTGCCAAACATGGCATATGAAGTATGAAGAGGAGTAATACTCGTTTCATGCCCATGGATAGTTAGTAAATTTCCCTTGATGATACAGGTTGGTTTCATGGACATGAGGCCAGATTGTTTGACGGTAAAATGTATGGTTTCAGAGTCGCACACTGCAGTTAGCTCTAATGGTTTTGCTGTTGCATAAAGCCAACGATTGATAGTGTTTAGTGCGATAAAAGAAACCTTGTTTTGTACGTTCCCGAAACTACATTGTGGGGATGTCCGGTTGTTAAACAGAGCAATTTCTCAGGAATAGCTGCTGGGGTCTCGAGTAACGCTGACTTGTAACGCAGTGCAAAGATATATGTCGCCCTTTGCTACAATGCATTTATTGAATTGAAGTGTATTTAGTGACAGATATTCATCTCGGTGGCTGCTCACTGCGAGATATTCAATATCGGTTTTTATAGCAATGTCCCTGTCGTGTATCTTGGTGGGTATAGGGATGACCTTGAAGAGCTTAAAATGTTCCTGGTTCACTAACGGTAATTCAATCATGAAAATGACACTCTCCTGTATTACTGTGCTCTTGACGCTCATGATTTTGTATAATTCCAGCAAGTCAGTATCTTCAATTGGTAACGAGCGACCAATGGGAAGGTGGCCCTTAATCTTAGCTATCTCTGTTCTTAACTGTTTTGGTGTGAGGAGAAGTGCACTTATTTTACCGTGATTTGAGTGCGTGAGGGCAGCGACCAGCTCTGTCTCAGTTCTTTGTAACTCTGCCGCCAGTGTATTTAATTGAATCGCCAGGGACATTAGATTTTGGGTTTGTCGCAAATTTGAGTTCTCGTTTCTAACTGTATTTAACTCATTATAGATGCTGGTTTTAAGCTCTGAGAAGTGCACCTTCATATTATTCTCGCCTTGCTTGAGAATATTAATCGTCGAATTTATCACCGAAGTTTGGTTTTTGAGTAACAGGTGCAGATATTCCTCGTTTTGCTTCACATTGGCTATAGTTTGGGCCATTTGTTCTGCATATTCCGAATCCAGGACTCCAAATAGAGCATGAGCCATATTCCCCACAATATCTAGTGCAGCTCTTCGGTTTCTTCTTGGAGTTAAAAGGTCTGATTCTTGAATGAGATTGTCCCAGGTATGCTGAAGTTCGAGGTAGAGTATTTCACATGATTTAGTAGCTATTGATTGTTTGCAGAACTTTGAAAATGCTGTTATTCCGGTTTCCAGAACTTTGTTCCTCTCCCAAATCGGTGTGAGATCGTAATATATGATGAATTTCCAGGTCGCAGTTACCAATTTTGTCGACCCTATGCCTTCGAAATACAATCCTGGGTTGGAAGAAAACTCTGTGACATTGATCGGAGAAGCTAGTATTATCGGCAGTAGCAGGAGCGAAATACATATTGTACTGACGATTCCTTGCGAAGCATATGATACTACCTTCCGTTTGGGCTGTATAGAGTCGCCTTCTGATGAGTGTTGTCTCTTTTGCGATATTGGCTTGTCATATTCGGAGTGTTCTGTGTGAAAATCGTTGAACAGGGGCGCTAATCTATGAATTGGCCTTTTGAAAGTTCCCTTCACTGTTTTGACGTCGCAGACCCTAATAAGTCCGTCATCTCCCTTGTAAGTTCGGCTGATTCTTCCCAGTGGCCATTGTAGTACAGGAGTATTGTCTTCTTTGAGAATGACAAGCATGCCTTCGATGACGTTCGGTGAAGGAGACTTCCATTTTCCTCTTTGTTGTAGCTCATGTAAATATTTTTGTGTCCATTCCTTCCAGAATTTGTGTTTAATCTCTGAAGTTATTTTCCACCTTGCATCTAATAGTAATTTTGGAGATTGGGCGTTAACATCCACTGCTGATGTTAATGGCTCACCTACTAGAAAGTGGCCTGGTGTGAGAGCTTGAAGATCTTCGTAATTTGATGAGAGAGGAATTAAAGGTCGCGAGTTTAGGATGGCTTCTATTGCAACCACTATTGTTTCCAACTCCTCATATGTAAGTGATGCAGCGGTCACACTTCTCAGCAGAAGATGTTTGGCTGATTTAACTGCCGCTTCCCAAAGGCCACCGAAATGAGGGGCTCTGGGTGGAATAAATTTGAAGGTAATTGATAGATTGCTGCATACTCGTGTAATTTTTTCTTGGGCTGATTGAGAATATATTGATTCTTTTAATTCAGCTATTTTGTTGTTTGCTCCCACGAAATTAGTAGCATTGTCGCAATATAATGTCTGACAATGGCCTCTTCTGCTGATGAATCTTCGTAATGCTCCGATAAAGGCTTCTGTGGACAGATTGGACACAACTTCCATGTGAATGGCCTTGGTTGCAAAATACTGCGATATAGGCCTTGTCTGGTCTTTTGCCCCTAATTTTGTGATGTATCCAAATCGGCCCGAAGTAATCAACTCCTGTAGTGATGAATGGACGTCCTGGCGTCACTCTGTCAGCTGGTAGATTTCCCATCAATTGTTTAAAAAACACTGGCCTTGCCTTGGTGCATCGTATGCATTTGTGGACGGTACTGCGTGCGACTGATTTTCCGTTGGTGATCCAGAACTGCGCCCTGGACGCAGCCAACAATGCTTGTGGGCCGCAATGACGATTTTCGTTATGTAGCATTTGCATCAATAACCCTACCATAAAATGACTGTGTGGTAAAATTGCTGGATGCTTCGCCTTGAATGGTAATGTTGATTGCTCCAGACGACCACCTACACGCATTATCTGGTATTCATCCAAGAATGGATTTAATGAGGCCAAAGGGCTGGATTTATGTACAGGTGTTTTGTTTGATAATCGTTCTAGCTCTTCCCCAAATTCCGTGGCTTGCATGAATTTGATGATAACGTTCAGAGCTTCTTCCATTTCATGTGCATCGAGCGCCTTGTTGGATGGACGACAAATTTTCGCAGTTTTGGAATTTGTGATGAATCTCAAGACATAGCCGATCGTGCGCTGAAGAGTCTTGAAAGAGTTTCGATGGTTTATTCGACTTATAATGTCTTCGTACCTTTGCTGCGAGGTTGATATCGTCAAAACATGCTTCGACATTTTGCGTTCTTCGTTGCAAGGTATATCAAAAACTTGTGGAGATGAGTTCGTCCACTCACTTTTTTGTCCTGATAGAAATAGTGGACCATAAAACCAAATTGAATGTTGTGATAGGTTTTCTAGTGCCAGTCCTCGGGATATTGCGTCAGCTGGATTTTGTTTGGAGCTGACATGTCGCCATTGATTTGATTCGCTTAATTCTTGTATTTTGGCTATTCTGTTTGCCACAAAAGTGTGGAAGGATGCTGCAGTCGAATTTATCCACGCAAGGACAATCTTTGAATCTGTCCAGAAAAAGTTTGCAGTATTTTGTAGGCGAAGATCTTTCTTCACTCTGTTTGTCAGCTCCACCCCTAGTACTGCGGCACATAATTCCAGCCGAGGCAGCGTCTGTTTTTTAATGGGTGCTACACGGGACTTGGAACATATTAATCTTGTTGATACAGTTTTGTCCTTGTATGTTGAACGAATGTAGATTGCCGTTCCATAGGCTCGTTCCGAGGCATCAACAAACGTGTGAAGCTGCGTTGTTACTGGAATTTCGGTTTTTAGTACGAATCGATCGATCTTAATTTTGTTTAGTGCTTCTATGCTCGTTCGAAATTTATTCCATACGTTTTGAAGATCCAGGGGCAATTCGTCATCCCATGAAAGTGGTAATTGCCACAGCTCCTGCAAAAATATTTTGGCTCGTACGACTACCGGCCCAAAAATTCCTAATGGATCAAATATCTTGGCAAGTTCTGAACTAACTATTCGTTTTGTTGCACCTTTTGAATAATTTGCCGTTGGTACTTGTGCTCGTCCACATAACTGGTCAGACCTTGGTAACCATATTAGTCCAAGTGTTTTAATAGAGCAGTTTGAGTTTTCGTCTAAGTCCAAATTGATCTCCTGGTCTTCAGGTGCAATACCATTTAGCAGCTGGGGATGATTTGAACACCATTTCCGAAGTTTAAAACCAGCTTCTTTTAGGATTAAGTTGAGTTGTCGTTGTGATTCCAATGCTGTACTGATAGAGTCGGCTCCGCTTAGGCAATCGTCCACATAAAAATCATCACGTAATATTGAGGCTCCTAGTGGATATTTCGTGGTGTTTTGTGTTGCTAGGTGTTGAAGGCATTTGGTAGCTAGGTATGGAGCTGAGGAAGTGCCGTAGGTGACAGTTTTGAGACGATAATATTTGATATCTTGATATTTGTTATATCTCCAAATTATGAGCTGAAACATTTGGTCTGCATAATTGACTTGAATTTGTCGGTACATTTTTTCGATGTCTGCAGTGAAGACGAATTTATGCATCCGAAATCTCAGCAGAACTGAACATAGCTCACTTTGTACGGTTGGTCCTGCATGAAGGATGTCGTTGAGTGAGAACCCGCTGGATGTTTTGGCTGAGGCGTCAAACACTACTCGCAATTTCGTTGTTGAACTTTCCGGTTTCAGCACGCAATGATGCGGCATGACGTAATGTAAATCGGGAATGTCGTCTTCCTGTATTTCTTCCATGTGCCCCAAGGATTCATATTCTTCCATAAATTTATTATATTCTGCTCTAAGTTCTGGCTTAAGGTTCAACCGTTTTTCCAATGACAAAAATCGATTGAAAGCCATTGTTTTAGAGGTTCCGAGAATTGATGGATTTTCTGCAAATGGTAAGCGGACAACGAGTCTCCCATCCTTGTTTCTTTGTAAGTTTTGCACAAAATGATCTTCACATCGTTTCTCAGCTAAAGACAGTGCACGTTCTGAAGTATTTGCCTCTTCAAGTTTCCAGAAATTTTCAATCAGCTCGTTTGTTGTTTGCTGTTCTGGGGTAAATACTGCACAAGTAACCAAGTTGTTGTCGTTGTATTTTTGTAGTTTACCTGTTACGACCCAACCCAAAGCTGTATTTTGTAGAATTGGTAAGTTCTTGTTGAGCCTTATTTGTTGTGGCCGCATTAGTTGGTGATAAAATTCTGCTCCGATCAGCATATCAATTTTATCCATTTGATTGAAACATGGATCTGCTAAATTAATATTCTCAGGAAGATTCCAATCTGATGTGTTGAACGATTTTGTAAGCTGAGGTGATACAATGGTTGGGAGTACAAATGCTTCGATTCTGGTAGCATAATTGCCTGAGCATGCATGTAGCTCTACATTGATTCGTCGGAATGTGTTGTGAACCTTACGGCCTATTCCTTCAATGCGCAAAGAAGAATCTGAAGAATCCAATGATAGATTGTTTAACACTCGATTTGTAACCAGATTGATCTGTGATCCAGAATCTAGAAGAGCACGGAATATGCCGGTGCGGCCATTGGTTCCAATCACCTTTACTCTTGCTGTGGCGAGTAATACATAGGTGTTGCCGCTGAGTTGCTTGTTTGTTGCAGCTACGATTGGGGAATTTTTATTTGAAGCAATGGCTGGATTTTGTGTCTTTTCGAAGCTTCCAGCAGAGGTTTTTGATGAATATTGTCTTGGTATTTCTAAGTGCAGCAATGTGTTGTGCTTTTTTGCGCACTTTGAGCATGACCGTGATGTGCATGATTTGGTGGTATGCTCTGATTTAAAACAGTTGACACAAAGTCTCATCTTTTGCGTCCATTGTAGTCTCTCGGCTGGGGACATCTTCAGGAACTTTTCACAGTAATATATGGGATGTCCTGTTAATCCACATACCTTACAATTTCGATTTGATGTAGCTGATGTTATGATTTTGGCTCTATCCTTCCCCCCTCCAGATTCGCCCGATCTTCCTCGCGTTTCCAATGCCTGGAACCTATGCTCTATGAATTTAAGTAGTTCATCGAGACTTACGAGGCTTTTGTTGTCTTTGAGTGATTGCTCAAATAGTGTTTGAGTCGAGAGATCAAGCTTCTTCAATAGTATGTGGACGATTATTGCGTCCCATTGGTCCACTGGAAGTCCCTGTGCTTTCAAGCCATGGATGCATTCCTTTGTGAGGTCATGTATATTTTTTAGGGATTGTGCCGATTCATTTTTCACTTGTGGATTAGAGAGCAAGTTGTTGAGTAATGTTGTCACAATGAGCCTTTTGTTATCGTATCTATTGACGAGAATATTCCATGCAATTGCATAGTTTGCTGTGGCAATTGGCAAATGGTTTATTATCTTTTTTGCTTCATCTGTGAGATGTGTTGTCAAATAAAACATTTTTTCAACCTCGCTCATTGCTGCATTGTGAAGTAGTTGAGTATACAGGTCTTTGAAGGCTACCCATTGGAGATAACTGCCGTTGAATTTTGGAATCTGAATTTTTGGCAGTTGTGGTTGACACTGCTCAATTCTGTTGATGTGTTGTGGAGCACTATCATTGGAAAGACTGCCATGTTGTTGTAGAGTACATTTAATGTTGTGCACTTCGGCTTGCGTTTTGTAGAAGTCATCCACCGTGTACCCATCTATTTGTTCTTTAGTGGTTAATTGCCATAACATGTCATTGTTTCTCGAGAGATCACCCATATATTTATCAATGAGAGTTAATTTTGCATGTGCTACCTCATGAATTTCTTCGGCCATGGCTTCGTCCATTGTTCGTCTTAGTGCTCTTGTTAGCGCCCGTTGATTACGAAGAACCTTACTCGTAATTTCGTCAAGTTGTGATTCTCCCTGTATGCAGCTGCTGGCACCTTCATTGGTTTGTTGATTATTGATTGTTGTATTTGAGAATCTTTTGATTTCAGACTCAAATAGCTCTTTGTACTTTAGTGTGTCACCTGAAACGCGCAAGTATTGGTCCGTAAAATATTCGTGCTGCATTGGAAGATTTGATAGACACCTTAATTTGTTGTCAGTGTTCTCAAATTCTAGCTATGCAGTGTCTAGCCGATTTAAACGTTCCAGGTAGTACTCCTTCGATTTTCTTGTTGTTGGGTCCTTTTTAAAGTTTCGGATTATGGCCTCTATTTTATCCGCCGTCTTTTGTTGCGCTGCTAGTAGGACGTCAAATGTTTCCATGGTCGATGATTTGTTTTTCTAGCTTGAAGGTTTATGAATCAAATGTTGATTTTTGTCTGTGGACTCGATGTTGTATATGTACTCGATGTCCTTGATGTCACCAACTGTTGTGTGGTGTAATGTTATGTTGGAATTTATATTAAAGTATATTTGTTGTTTTTATTTTTATGTGATCCTGTGCCAAGTTACAGGATCGTTGGATCACCAAATGTAGATTTTTGGTGGGTTACTGAACGCTGCGTGTAGCGTTGTTTTTAGTATTAAAACCAGTGTGGTTTTTTTTTTTGTTTAATCCTGTGCCAAGTTACAGGACCGTCGGGGTCACCAAATGTTGAATTGTCAACGTCGAAATAAGTTGAACACCAAAGGTTTCCTGTGGAATTCAGATTTTTGTTTGTTTAGAATTGGTTTAGTCCAGGTAGAAACACCTTGTGCTGATATAATATATAATTGAGCTTTAGTAGAATCACTAAGACCCGTGAAGCAATGAAAAGAGTTAATCTTTGTTTGCCTGGTTGTCTTTATTTTTGTCAGTCTTTTATACAATTTAATTGCTTACGTCTAACTTAAAATTAATAATAATAATATTCAAAGATCCAATTTCAGTAGTTATAAAAAATGCCATTAATCGCATTATTGCAGTATTGCCTAAAATATTCTAAAGGTGAATGACATTTAGTTTTATTATTGTAACATTAAACGATTCTAAAGGTAAATGAAGTTTTATATTTGTTATTATATTATTAAATGGCTTTAAAGGCAATGACTGCAATAACAAGTTCAAGGGCAAATGACTAAATACTGTCGTATATGCATTTTGTAGTTTTGTGAAATCATTTTTGCTTGTTGTGTCTTTTTTGATTTCTTTTAATTTTTAAGTTATGGTTTTTTATTATGGTTAACACATGTATATATATATGTATATATATATATATATATATATATATATGTATATATATATATATATATATATATATATGTATATATATATATATATATATATATATGTATATATATATATATATATATATATATATATATATATATGTATATATATATATATATATATATATATGTATATATATATATATATATATATATATATATATATATATATATTGTAACGACACGGATTTCCGCTCTAATGCTGAGGTAGTTCAGCGGAGTCCAGTGTCCCAAAATAAAACTCGGTTGAGTGTAGAGGTGGTAAAGTGTGTTTATTTATCTTCTTAAATCTAGTACTAGCTGACTAGAGGCGGATATTCGGTGGCCCTAATACACCCCGGAATAAGGTCGGCCGAAGTTATAGTGCGTTTGCGTTGGAGCTGAGTGGCAGTCCGTTTCGGTGGGTCGGGGTTAGTGTACAGACTCAAATATTCCACAGCACTAGCGACACCTAGGCTTCCGGTCACACTTCTCGAGGATTGAAATTCTCCGACCCACGAGAAATGGTACCTGTGCCCTAGCCTCCGTAAGAGTGCGGTGCTCCTATTCTAATGGACGGCTCCTATTCTAGGAACGCCTGGTATCTGGTTTGATCTCCGGTTGGAATGACATACGCCGTTCCACGCGGGGATGCAAAGACGGACACTTCTTTTCCTCCGGAGCGTGCGGTACCCCTAGTACTCCGAACTACTCCAGCTACCCTAGTGACCCCTAGCTTCTGGATTTCTTTTCCCACTGGATGACATACGCCGTCCACTGGAAAAGGCAATCTGTTGGCTTGGTTCCCTGAACGTCCTCTCTAGTACTTCTATTAAGTGGATTGCGCCAACTCAATAGTCGTACTACTATGATAATATTACTATGGAATTCACGCTTAGTAATATTACCTTCCTCACTTAGCAGCCAGACACAAAAAGAGAACTCTATGCGTTGTGTTTCGCCTTTTATACCAAATCTCCGCTGCTATGTATTTTACTTCGGTTTTTTTTATAATGTGTTTGCTTTACTACAAAACAACCACCATATACATGTGCGTACATTGTCTCAGCACATCAACCACTCGTAGCTGATGATCATTAATGTGTTTGCTGTACAACAACACAACCACCATATACATGTGTGTGCCTTGTATCAGCACATCAACCACTCGTAGCTGATGATCATTAACAATGATCAGCAAGCCAATTGTATGGGACATGTAGTATGTGGCTACCGTTACTTATTTACTAAATAACAACGACAGTTCATGCTTATGATATAAATAAGGTATGTATAAAGAATTTAGCGAAAATATGTGCTTAGTAACTGGAATTCATTCTTATAATAATAAAACATTAACGTAAAAATGTATTCATTCCGGTGTCATAAGCTAATTTTACTTATAATACAAATATAAGAGTACTGCAAATAAAAGTAACTAATTTTCATTCTAATGAACAATGTAAAAATAATGCAAATAAAAGTAATATTGATTCATTTTAATATAAAGGAATAATATAAAATCAATGCAAGTAAAATTAATATTGATTCATTTCAATCGTATACGTTAATTCTCATTTTAATATACATGAATAATATAAAAACAATGTAAATAAAATTAATATTCATTCTTTGGTGCAGCAATTAAGGGGGCATCTTGATGACGTGTGAGCCAAAAACGAAGGCCCTGACTTTTGTCTTCACAATATATATATATATATATATATATATATATATATATATATATATATATACATGTATATATACACATATATGTATGGTTGGTTGGTTGGTATACGTGGCTGCCTGTAACCTACAAGCATTCAAGTAGGATCTCTGAGATCCCGTTTTGAAAGACCACTCCACTCCTCAGAGTTAACCTGTGTAGATCCGAGTCCAGATCTCGGATACGGTGATGGATGCTAATTCCAACCTGTCCCATCGAGGAATCTAATAAGGTCACCTAGACCTATACCTGATAGCTCCGAAAGGTCGGATATTATACTCCTGCCTAAGATCTTGTGTCTTGTATGGTGCAATGCCAGTCATTCACAAAGGAAGTGATAAACTGTCTCTTCTTTGCTCTGATCCCGGCAGCTGCGACAGAATGCATTATAGGAGAGACCTATCCTACATGTCTGTCTATTACTCAGTGCCCCGTCACTACTGCCACGAGTCTTGAGATGTCCCTGCGGTGCCTGTTGATCAGCTGTGCTGTCCTTCTGTCGTCGTAGCAGTGCCACATACTTCTAGCCACCCTACCCGTGTCCAGCTTGTGCCACCTGTCTGCAGCCCTCTTCCGGTAGTGGCTCTGAATGCCACATCTCATAGCGCCATACGGAATGGCCACCTATACAGCGGTGGAGACGTCCATAGCAGATCCAGCCCTAGCTATCTCGTCCACCTGTTCGTTTCCAGGGAAGTTACTATGTGCGCGAACGCAGATGAGTGTAGTGTCGGTCTGATATCCCAATCTGGATAGAAGCTCCCTGTAGTGAATGACCCCGGAGACAGGAGTTCCGCCTGGCTGTCGACAAAGATGCCGACTCTACCCTGAACACCTCTGTCAATCAGTAACCTACCCGCCTCCCTTATAGCCAATATTTCCGCCTGAAATACACTAGCTTTATCAGGGAGTCGGAGCGAAAGTCTTGTTCGAAGGTCCCTTGAGTAGACCTCTGAACCTACACCACAGATCAGTCTTGATCCATCAGTATATATTCTGCAGTCGAAGTCCCTTTCTATGTCTCCCCGCTTCCACTCCCGCCTGGATGGAATGAGAACTTCGTAAGTAATATTGAAGTCCAAGTGGGGTACCATATAGTCAATGGGGTTCCTCAGTGTCGGTGGTAACTGACCTAGGATCCTTGCGTGACCATAGTCCCTTGACCTCCACTTCCCAGATGCCACCAGTCTCACCGCACTGCTCGAGGATGCACCCAGTACATAAAAGTCAATCGGAATGAGGTTCAGTATAGCATTCAGAGCCTCTGAGGGGCTAGTACGTAGACAACCAGTAATCCCGTATATGTATCCTATCTAGTTGAGCTACCACATATTTCTTAGTTGTGGCAAGCCACCATACTAAAGATCAATAAGTCAATATAGGGCGTACAATCGCTGTGTACATCCATTTAAGCATGGTGGGTGTTAAGCCTTATCTGTAACCAAACGTCCTCCTGCAGGAGTAATAGGCAAATGTTGCCTTCTTAACCCTATGTAGCACATTCGGTTTCCACGATAGTTTTGTGTCCAGGATAGCTCCTAGATATTTTGCATTGTCCGAAAGGGACAGTTCCAGATTATTCAGCCGAGGTACTTAAAAGTCCTGAACTTTGGTGGTTGTAGTAAATAGTACCAGTTCAGTTTTGCTAGGGTCTACTCCTAGACCACATCCTGTAGCCTATTTGCTGAGTATACCCAAGGCATTGGACATTATATCGCTAATAACGTCCGAAAACATCCCTGATACCATTATCACTACATCGTCCGCGTAAGCCGCGACTTCAACTCCAGTAGCATCTAGTTTGTATATATATGTATTGATAAAATTTATCATTTGTTCTTTATTGCTTAAAGGTTTTTAGAGAGTGAATTGTAATATAAAAAGGTAATAAAGAATAAGTACAAGTATGAATAAAAAGGGAACAACATTCACATTGTAAAAAGGGTGACCATCTGGCATTTTTCTTCAACACTCCTCCTCAATGTGGATGATGTTTTACAAAACGTTCATTTAAGATTCAACCTGTTAACAAAATTACAATGTTTGACTTTGGATAGATTTTTCGTCAAAATGTCAGCAATCATATTTTCCGTGGGGCAATATACCAATTCGACTTCTTGTTTTTGGACTAATTCCCTTATGTGATGAAATTTGATGTCTATATGCTTACTGCGTTTATGGTAGACTGGGTTCTCTGCTAACTTTTTGGCACCTTGGTTATCTATGTTCAAGATCACAGGACTATCATCATAAGCATTTACTTCACCCAAAAGATTTTTTAAATAAACAGCTTCTTTTGACGCGTCTGATGCTGCCAAGTATTCAGCTTCCGTGCTGCTGAGAGCTACTGAAGCTTGCTTTCTTGACTCCCAAGATATGGGGCAACCATTGAAAAAAAACGTAAAGCCGGTATAAGATTTTCTATCTATCGCGTTCCCTCCCCAATCTGCATCAACGAATCCTTCTAAAGAACAATCTCCAGGCTGAAATATCAATTTTAAATCTCTTGTTCCAGAAATATATCTTAGTATATGCTTGAGTCTGTTCATATGTTCCACGTGTGGGTCACAATTTCTTTGTGCCATTTTTGACACCGAATGTAAGATATCCGGTCTAGTAGAGATTGCCGAGTACATTAGTGTACCAATAAGTGACTGGTATTTTTGAGGATTAACTCTTTCACAATCAGCATCGCAATTTACCTGGTAACCAGCTTCTAAAGGAACTGCAACGGGCTTGCATTGTTCCATACCATATTCTTTTAAAACATCTCTTATATATTGTGTTTGGCTCAATTTAATACTTCCGGTTTCACCTACGCGTTCAATTTGCATGCCCAAGAAATGATTTAATACGCCGTTATCCTTAATTTCAAATTCATTTGAAAGCTTCTTTTAACATCAAGAACTAAATTCTTGTCACTACAACCGATAATTAAATCGTCCACGTAAACTGCTATCAAAATCAAGTAATCATTTTTTTTCGCTTTATACAAACAAGGTTCATTGTTGCATGGAATAAAATTCATCTTCCGCAGAACACCATCGAGCTTACTATTCCACTCCTTTCCACTTTGTTTCAAACCATATATTGCTTTATGTAAACGTAAAACTTTATGCGGTGAATTGCTGTCAATGAAATTTTTAGGTTGCTGCATGTAAATTTCGTCTTGCAGAT
Organism: Linnaemya tessellans; assembly: GCA_951800035.1. NCBI lineage: Eukaryota > Metazoa > Arthropoda > Insecta > Diptera > Tachinidae > Linnaemya > Linnaemya tessellans. Next base: position 89,239,652 of record OX637535.1, on the reverse strand, counting down.
TACTGTTCAAATAAGCTGTGCTTATATCAATTTGATGCAAGTGACTGCAATTGCTAAAATCAATCGTATAGTGGAATAACGGATTACTGGCGAAAATGTTTCTTTAAAATCTATGCCGTATCTCTGATTGCAGCCTTTTGCCACTAACCTTGCCTTATAGCGCTCAATTTCTCCCTTGCCATTTCTCTTTAATGCATAAACCCATCTGCAAGGAATAGCTTTGTGACTTTTTGGCAAATCTGCTAAACTCCACGTATTATTTTTCTTCAATGCTAAAAATTCTTCCCTCATAGCATTCTCCCAGTAAGCTTTTTCTTTACTTAACATGACTTCTTCAAGCGTTGTAGGAAAATTTTCGCAAATCGCAGCACACAGTTTATTGTTTTTTAATTTTTCATTATAGAGTTTTCTTGGCCTGCCTGGTTTGCTACTACGAACAATCTTAGGTCTTCCACGACCAGCAACTTTGTCAATGGCACCATCGTCGGTATCATCATCAGCAGTATTAAAATTATCATCGAGTTCCTCTTTTTGCACAGAAGGTTGGCAGTTTTTGTCAACATCAGCTGCACTTACACACGTTTCAATATTAGCATTATTGTTGTTCTGCATTTCATTATATTCTTTTTCATTTTCTGAAAAACATAACGTAAACAAATCATCTGATTTTAAATTTGGTTCATCGTCGTTTAAAATGTCTTTTTGAAACAAATTCTCATCAAAAATCACATCGCGTTGTTCAACAACCTTTCGTGTCTCTGTATCAAAGAGTCTATAAGCCTTTGATGTAGCTGAATAACCAACCATTATGTACTGCTTTCCTTTAGCTTCAAATTTGGATTTGTTAGGCGATTTATTCAAGGCTACAGCGTACGAACCGAAGGTTTTGAAATGTTGGACACTAGGTTTTCTGCCACTCCACATTTCAAATGGTGTTTTTTTATTCAATTGTTTTGTTGGACATCGGTTTCGAATGTAAACTGCCGTATTGACAGCTTCTGCCCACAAATACTCTTTTACGCCCGCATGAACCATCATGGATCTTGCCATCTCAACTCAAGTGCGGTTTGCTCTCTCTGACACACCGTTTTGCTGTGGCGTATAAGGCACTGTTAACTGCCTGCCTATACCCTCTGCAGTTAAAAACGAATCAAATTCTTTATTCACGAATTCACCACCGTTGTCGGTTCTAAGCGCTTTTATTTTGTCGCCAGTCTGTTCCTCTACCTGTGCTTTGTAAATTTTAAATTTTTCAAATACTTCGCTCTTAGTTTTAATGAAATAAACAAATATTCTTCGCGACTTATCATCGATAAAAGACACGAAAAATTTTGCTCCACCAAGAGACTTTACTTTAAAAGGGCCACAAACATCTGTATTTAAACGGGTTAAAAGGGGTTAGAGATATACTTATGCTGTTCTTAACTTCCAGGAATTTTTAAATGAAATGCATATTTTTCAGAAACGTTATAATATTTAATTATGTGTTTATTGACCTTTCAAGTTTAGTATATAACACTTTCAAAATAGGATGTATACTAATATATTTATTCAGTTCATATTTCATATGTATTGAAATTTTACTCTGTCTCACTTTTAATTTTAATTAGTGTTATTTATTAGTTTTTTTTTATTGTTTAATTTAACTTGTATAAATATAAATGCACAAATTAAGGGTTTTAAGGGTAAGTTAATATAAATTTAGGGTTTCTTTTTGAAATTGTGATCTTAAGGAATTTAAGGTTGAATTAGTATAAATTTAGGTTTTTGTTGTTTTCTTAATTTAAGTAATTTTAGCACCTTTATATTTCCTTTCGTTTATAAGTATACTAAAGTTGTTTTATTTTTCTTTTTCTTTTTGCAAAAATTTTATTTTCTATTTAATTTTAATTCAGATTTGGTTTGAACTTCTTTTTTTCCTTTTTCAGTGATTTTGTGTTTTTTCCAAGTTTTTTTTACTATGGTAATTATAAACTTTTAATCGACTTTTAGGGACGAGGGTATCACGAACTAATGTGTTGACTAAAATTTATAGCGATCGACGTTGGCTGCAGCTCTTTGTGTTGGGGGTATTGTTGACTTAGTTGTCAGGGTTGGGGCTAGCTGCACCATATTGTTCACTGTGGTGAACATTCTCCCCGCCTCGACATCTGAAAGAAAAGAGTGGACTTTAATTGATATCCAAATTAAAGAAAGTTGTGTAAGTTTAATGGGTTAATGGGTAAGTAATATACTTAAGATTTGGTTGGGTAGGGGTTTAGCCGGAATATGAGCCCATAATGAGCCATCCCAACGAGGAGTCCTGGGCTAATAGTGCTCCACCATCCATGCGAATTATGTTGTCTTTAAGTATGCTACTATACAAGTCTCCACCTAATTCAATTTCAACCGCATCGTTGCAATAGAAAGAGGGGTCTGCTAGTGCCAGATTCTCCACCTTCTCCTTTATGGACTCTTTAAAGGGCCCGGAATATGGGTTTTTTGGTAGCTCTCTACTGACCAAAAGATACATTTCGTATTTAATGGTGGATGACATGTTGGGAGTAATAATGGCTTTCGTGTATTTTTTCCCTTCCACTTTAAAGGTGTTTAGACGTATCCGCTCAACCAATTCGTTGGATATTCGGGATGAAGTAGTGCTCGCATTTACGATGGCCCTCAGTGACACGCAACCATCGTCGGTCATCATACAAATTTGTGCAGTCGGCACAAGCATCTTTTGTAGCGAAGTGGGCAAACCAAAGGCCGTCGTTATTTGTTTTGGCGACCGTCGAGGAGTAGGTCCAGGGGGTTTATTCTTTCCTAAGAAAGACGAACTATTTGGGCGATCAAGAATATTTTTCAATATGCGCTCTGGTCCATGTAAACTGGAATGATGCTTTCCACCACATTTGTTGCATCGGGCCTTGCTCGTGCAGTTTCCAATTAGATGGTTTCGGGCTAAACAATTAATGCAATAGTGCAAACGGAGTGCGGTTTTGTATTTTTCTGATATATTCAGAGAAATGAACCTTTTGCATGTGGGCAACTTGTGGTCTGCTTGACACAATCCACAACTAAAATGACGTCGCGCCTGTTGACGCTGCCCTTGACGGTGTTTACCATGGGTTTTTGGGGCGTTGTTTCGTTTAGAATGTCTATCTTTGTTGTTGTTAGGTGCCATTATCTGTATAGTGTGATATGAAATATATGGAGATGAATTAGGAAGCAAATGAGATATGAATAGTGTTAGTTATAATTATGACGAGTGAATATATATATATATATATATATATATATATATATATATATATTTGGTTAGTTTATTGGGTGGGTAAAACTACAACTTTGGTTATTGGACGTTTTAAGACTCCAGTCGACGTGCGTAGGTCAACAACTCTTCTTAGTCCATCTGAACCAGGGTAAGTGTTAATAACTCGTCCGAGTAGCCATTCGTTAGGAGGTAGGTTGTCCTGTCGAATAACAACAACGTCATCAACCTCAACTTGTCGTTTAGGGTGTTTCCACTTGTATCTTTTATGCAGCTCTTTAAGATATTCATCTTTCCACCGCCTGCAAAAGTTGTGATACTGAATTTTCAGTCTTTGCCATCTATTTGCCAAAGTGAGATTTGCATGGCTGCAGTCGGTGATCCTATCAAAAAATGACCTGGGGTTAAAGGACTAGGATCTTGTGGGTTTTCACTGGACGGGCTTAAGGGTCTTGAGTTGAGGCATCCTTCGATTCTGGCTAAGAGTGTAGCTAATTCTTCAAACGTGTACTTCAAAGTATTCAGCTTCTTCAAGTGGGATTTGAAGCTTTTTACTCCAGCTTCCCATAGACCTCCCATGTGTGGAGCTCCTGGTGGTATAAAGTGCCACGTCAAATTTTGGAAACTACTAGAAGATACCACAGACCCCTTCAATTGTTTCAAAAACTCCTGTCGTTCTTTCTTTAACAATTGTTTTGCTCCAACAAAGTTTGTCCCATTGTCAGAGAAAATGGCGACAGGGCATCCCCGCCTCGAAAAAAATCGAGCGAATGCTGCCATAAAGGCTTGGGTTGATAGGTCTGATGTAGGCTTCAAATGTATTGCCTTTGTTGCAAAACAGACAAACACACATACATAACCTTTGTGTATTTTACAGTTTCTGCCATTATAGACCTTAATATCAAATGGCCCGGCAAAGTCAACTCCAACATTATAAAATGGTCTTGCAATTTGGGTGCGTTCTGGCGGCAAAGCTGCCATAAATTGGGTAGCTTGTCTATTCTTATACCTTGTGCATGGTATACAGTTGTGTATTACAGAGCTAATAAGATTCTGAAGCTTCGGAATCCAATAGCCAGATCTTAATACTCTTAACATGAGTTTGTTTCATCCATGCAAAGTCACCATATGCACATGTAGGGTTAATAATCTTGCAAGCTGACTTCTATAGGGTAGTAATATTGGGTGTCTTTCAGAATATGTTAAATTATTGGAGCTAGCTAGTCGGCCGTTTGCACGCATAATATTGGCAGAATCTAGAAAAGGGGTTAGAGTGAGTAAACTGCTCTTTTTTGTGAGTGGGTGTTGTTTTTTAAGGCAATTATAGTCTTCTTCAAAGTATTTAGATTGGCATAGAATAATGAGTTTATCCTGAGTTAATTTTATTTCTCTCGTATCAAGATCAATACTAGAGTGGGTTAACAATCTTTCAATTATTTCTTTGCTGGATTGAGCATTATTTCTATTCACGATAATTCTATCACTTTTGGTTGTCTGGGTTCGGGTCAATGATGTTCGATCAATAAATCGATAGACATACGACATTACTCTTAATGCTTTCGATAACTTAGAAAATCTTAGCAATATGTCTGAGTGAGTATCATTTTTGTGTTCTAAAGGGTTACTAGTATCAGCCGAAGTGTGGAACGAATGGACAACTTTAGCGTCCGCTTGTGTTTCGAATGGTTTTTGTGTTTTCGGCCATTTTGAAGTGTCTTCTTTTAGCCAGACAGGTCCATTCCACCATAATTCGTCCTCCTTCAACTCTTCAGCATTACATCCTCGACTAGCAACATCAGCAGGGTTTTCGTGTGAGGCAACATGGTTCCAGTTATCCACTCCTACAGTTTCAAGAATGGTAGAAACTCTGTTTGCCACAAACGTTTTCCATGAGTTGGGTGTTTTACTCAGCCAAGCTAAAACTATAGATGAATCTGTCCAAAAATATGTCTGAAGTTGTGGGAGGTTCAGCTGTATTATTAAATTATGGGTAATATTAGCTAATAATACCGCACCACAGAGTTCCAATTTTGGTAGAGAGACAACTTTAATTGGTGCCACTCTCGTTTTAGCGAGTAGTAGGGTTACAATACAAGATTCATCTGGAAGTGTAATTCGGGCATATACCACAGCTGAATATGCCTTTTCAGACGCATCTGAAAAGCCATGAAGCTTAACTTTTGCTGACGGCGTAAAATGAGTCCATCTCGGAATACGAATTTGATCAATATCATCATAGAACTGTAAAAATTTATTCCATCTGATTAGGGTGTGTGGGGTTAGACATTCATCCCAAGCTGTACCATCTTGCCATATTTGCTGCATAATAATTTTAGCAGAAATCACAATTGGTGCTAACCAGCCAGCTGGGTCAAATAGACGTGCTATATGCGATCGAACAGTCCGCTTTGTGTATGAAGATTTCTTCTCAATAATTGGAACACTAAAGAAAAACGTATCCTCCCTAGCATTCCATCTTATGCCTAATGTTTTTGCATTATTTGAGTCGGGTAGCGTGAGCAAATCAACATCAAGTAAATGTGTTTCGGGTAAACTACTTAATAACTCCTTTGTGTTAGACGTCCATTTACGTAGAGGAAATCCCGCAGAATCAAGAGCTGAGATTAATTGGGCTTGCGAATCTTAGCTTCTTCAATCGTGTGATCTCCAGCTAAAACATCGTCTACATACATATTACTCTTCAGAATTTTTGAAGCAATCGGGTGGGTGTGTTGAATGTCTTTGGCTAATTCATGTAGGGTTCTTATAGTCAAATATGGAGCGCAGTTAACTCCAAATGTTACTGTTTGCAGTTCATAATCTTGAATGGGTTCATTGACGCTCGTACGAAAAAGTATACGTTGAAAGGGTGTTTGGTTAGGGTTTAACATAATTTGCCTGTACATTTTTGTAATGTCGGCGTTAAAAACAAACAGATAAAAGCGCCATTTCAAGATAAGTACAACTAAATCTTGTTGTAGGGTGGGACCAGTGTATAGTGCATCATTTAAGCTATTGCCATTAGATGTTTTGCTAGACGCATTAAAAACAACTCTAACTTTTGTTGTAACGCGATCTAGTTTAACTACCGCATGATGGGGTAGATAGTATTGGGTGTTTGAAGACGTATTCGGGTTGTAATGAACGGGTTTCATATGACCTAAGTCAATATACTCTTGTAATGCACTATCATACTCGATTTTCAATTCAGGTTTCTTTAATAAATTCTTCTCATTTCGTAAAAACTGTGCCATTGCTATATGGCGAGAGTTTCCTAATGTGGCGGGTGGGTAGCGAAATGGTAGATTAACCTGATAACGGCCACTAGATAATTTGCAAGTGGTCGTTGCGTAATTTTCCTCACAATTTATGTCTTCCTCAGCATTACTGGGTGTCTTGGGTATGTCTTCAATTTCCCAAAACTTTGTTAAAACCTTATCTAGCGCTACAGAACTAAAGTATGAAACTATGGGTTGTGTGCTATGTCAATTTTGAATGGGTCCTGTCAAAATCCATCCAAACTCAGTTTCTTGAGCGACTAATGTGTTAAGAAAATCTTTCCTAACACCAGATTTTAAAATCTGTGGGTAAACATCACTGCCAATTAGAAAATCTATTGGCCTGCTTTCATAAAATTGTGGATCTGCTAATTGAATGTTATGCAATTCGTTTGCGGGTATTGGGTTTAAATTCTGAGTTGGTAAGTTCTTAGTAAGCGTTCTCACAACAATTGCTTGAATATTCAACTTGAAATTGCTTTGGGTGTTTGATCTTAACAAAACATTACATAGTTTGTTTGATCGCGCTGAGACAACCTCATTTATTCCTGAAATTTCAGCAACAATTGGGGTAGTGGGTAATTGCAACTTGCGTCTAAGTTTATCTGAAATAAATGAGAAGTCTGAAGCTGGGTCAATTAGCGCTCTAGCTGAAAAATTTTAGCCATGTACCTCAACATTCAAAATAGCTGTTCCTAATAGCTTCGCTCTGTCATCTAATAAGGGTTTGCTTGATTGGGTGTGTGTTGAGAAAGATTGTGCTGCATTTCGAGAAGTTGATGGTTGATTATCATCGAGCTGTGTGTTTTTTTTTTTTTTTCTTGGACCAGCACTCAGGGGATGACCCCTACATATGCGATGCATTGTGCCAGAACTAGGAAAGTTGGTTATGGGAAGGAGGATAGAGGGAGTAGTGTTTGTGGACGTTCGATTTGAACCTCCTCAAGTTAAAACTGACAGGAAAGACCTCTGCTGGAAGTTTGTTCCACATACGAACCGTTCGGCCAAAGAACGAATTCTCTCTGTAATGCGTGGTGCGATTCACTGACAACTCAACCACAAAAGGATGTGCCCTATGTGAAGAGCGGGTAGCTCGCAGAAATAAACGGTTATTCGGCACAAGCTCCCTTATTTCACCAGAACACATTCCGTTGTAGTTACGGTAGAACAGTGAAACACACCCCACGTTGCGTCGATGCTCCAGTGAGTCAATATAGTTGGCTACCCTACTGTCACCGATGAGCTTCTTCGCTCTCTCTTGTACGCGGTCGAGCAACTTCAAAACAGACTTTGAAGCACCGGCCCATACATGAGAGTTGTATTCCATCTTTGGTCGGATGTAGGTGGTATATATATTGAGGAGATCAGTTGGGGTGAAGTATGTCTTACACCGTCTTAAAAAGCCGAGACACTTGAAAGCTTCTTTTGAAATATGAAAAATGTGATCTGTCCATCGAACGTCACACTGTATTTTCATACCAAGAACATCAAGAGCTTCTGATTCCCCAATACCTATACCATCCATAAACACGGATGGCGCAGAACCTTCGACCAGCCGCCTATGCGTAAGCACGCAGCACTGCGTCTTATGAGGGTTAAAGTTAACCCTGTTCGCGAGGCCCCATTCGGAGATTGACACGAGATCACTTGTGAGTGACTCGTTCATACTTTGTCTCCTGGCGTCAATCTCCTCCAGGCTTGGCCGGCTGGTGAAAGAGAAAGAATGGATAATGCTGCTATCATCCGCGAAAGAGTAGATAGGGTTTGAAGTTTGACATAGAAGGTCATTTATAAAGATGAGGAAGAGAGTAGGAGATAGAACAGAGCCTTGCGGCACCCCTGAATTTACCTTGAACTCGTTTGATGAGACCCCGTCTATAACAACTCGTATAGTGCGGTCTCTGAGGAAGCTCGCTATGAAGCGAGAGAAATCATCACCGACCCCAAAAGCAGTCAGTTTTGACAGAAGTGCATCATGCCACACTCTATCAAATGCTTTTGAGATATCTAGAGCCACCACCTTACTCTCGCCGAAATGGTGAATCGAATTGCACCATTTTTCTGTTAACAGAGCGAGCAGGTCTCCTGTAGAGCGAGCTCTGCGAAAACTATACTGCCGGTCGTTAAGTAAGGTGTTGGTCTCCAGATACCTTACCAGGTGGAAGTTGGTCATACTTTCCATGACCTTGGAAATTGCCGAATAGACTGCAATTGGGCGGTAATTTTCGGGGTATTGCGCCTCTCCCTTCTTAGGGATCGGCGTTACATTGGCTAACTTCCAACACATCGGAAATTTACCGGCATGATACGATGCACTAAATAGCTTAGCCAATGGACGCGCTAGCGTCGAAAAACACTGCTTCAAGACCAGTGCTGGAATGCCATCCGGCCCAGGAGACTTGTTTATGTTGAGATTCGCTAAAACCTTTTTAACTGCACGTGGTCGAAAGAATATTCTTGGCATAGTAACTGATACTCTTTCCACCACGGGCAATTGCTGATTGCTACCTGGCAAGCAAGAATTACCTGCAAACATCTCAGCCAAAAGGTTAGCTTTATCAACAGGTTCAGTGAATATTTGATCATCCCTTAAAAGAGTTGGAATTGATGAACTAGCTTTATCCTTTACTCTTTTAACGAATGACCAGAAGCTTTTACTACCTCTCGTGGCGGTAAGAACTTTAGCACGAAGGCGCTGCTCGTATAAAGCTTTTTCACGCCTTAGCACTCTGGCACACGAAGACCTCGCTTGTTTGCGCAGCGCATCAGTATTTGCGTTTTTGTTATTCCGCCAAGTACTGAATGCTTCCTCTCTGGATCTGATTGCCTCTTTGCAAGATTGGTTAAACCAAGATTTTTGTCTCGGCTTAACCGAAATTTTTTTGGATGGGATGAAGTATTTCATTCCCAGCAAAATTATATTTCCAACCATTTCCGCCATTAAATCGATATTTTTATCTAAGAAACATAGTTTCCAATTGAAAGTACGATAGAATTCGTTGAGCTCTGCCCAACGAGCTTTTTCGTATACGTATTTTAAACGTTTCGTGGCTGTGGGTGAAACGTTTCGAAGTGCCGAGAACGAAAAAGAAGCGGAGATGATACAATGATCCGAATTACCGAGAGGTGCACTGACGTTCACTTCATACTTTTGAGGGTGTGAAGTTAGGAACAAATCAAGCGTATTTAGTTGGTGCCCTTCAACACACGGTATATGTGTTGGTTCATTCACTAGTTGCGCTAGGTGATTATGCGCGGCGAATAACTCAACATATTGGCCCTCTGAAGTTGTGTGGCTCGAATGGCGAAGCCACGATGAGTTGTGGACATTGAAATCACCAGCAATAACAATTTCACTGTCCGGACAATTTTCGAGGATTTTTGCTATAGAATCGGAAAGGGAATCGAAGCCCGATAAAGTTTGTTCCCTTCCCGCGTTTGGACTTCTATAAAGGAATCCGAAATGCAAACTATGTGCCCTGATCTTGAATTTAGCCCAAAGGCAGCTAAATTCTGGATCATACAAGCCTAGTGAATGCTGGCTTTGGTACACAACATCATTGCGTATATAAAATGCAAGACCGCGATGGAAGTTAAAAAGGGACAGAAGTTGATACCCAGGCACATAAAAATCCTGAGGATGCTGACCCACTCCTCAGATACCTGGGTTTCACTTAAGGCTAAAACATCCGGCCGATAGAGACAAACGTGAGCATAAACTGAGAAGAAGTTCGCTCTCAAGCCTCGTATGTTGCAGAAGTCAATTCTGAATCTACCTGTCATGAAATAAGTCAAGGGAAATCCAAATAGTCGTCTATTTTGTTAATATTGATTGTGTTTCAGTTGGGTTTGTGCAGCAGGGTATTATGTCTTCCACCGCAATATCTGCAACTGAATATGCTACGACAATCCTTTATAATGTGTGCGATGGCTAAACAATTGTAACATATTCCATTCTTTTTAACAAATTCAATCCTCTCGTTTACGCCCATAGACGTAAACTCTGAACATTCTCTGATGGTGTGATTACTTTTGCACAGCTTACAAATTGACCCATCGGGTTTATTGGGTTGAATTGGGTTATTTTGTAAACTTGTACTACTTTGGGTTTTAGGGTGGGTAGTTTGTGAGAATCTTTGTTCATTTTGAGGTTTGATTTTTGGGTGGTTATCTTTGCTTGGGTAGGTTACATTGTAAAATGTTTTCCCCCTTCTATCGAAAGGGATCTTATTTTCTTGAAAATGTTTGGGTTTAGAGTTGCTGTTGTGGTATGTGCCTTGATCTAGAATAAAAATAAATCTAGATCCGTCCACGACGGCATTTCTGCACAATTAGTTAGAGTCTTTTCAAATTCTCTTCTTACTTCTCTGGGTAACTTTGTTGAACACAGATAAACGAGAATTGGATCCCAATTATCTGTGTCAACATCTAGGGTATTTAAGTTTGAAATGCAACAGTTTATCTTTCTTTGCAGCTTTCTTATTGATGCACTACACATGGTACTTACTGCGGGTAAATTTAAAAGTGTTTTCAATTGCACATTAATTTGCATTCTTTTGTTCTCATATTGAGAAACTAATTGGTTCCATGCAATAAGAAAACCTTCATTTGTCAAGGGTGCGTTATTTACTATTTCTTTAGCCTCTCCAGTAGTTTTTTGCCTCAAGTGGAATAGTTTTTCAACGCCACTTAAACGGGTATTATTGCCATACATGGCCTTAAAAAGGTCCCGGAATGATGCCCAATTTTTAAAATCTCCACTGAATATTGGCATGTCACAAGGGGGAACATTAAATGATACTGAATCCTTGGGTTGTGTAAGTATGTGTTCTTTAGAGGAGTTAAGAGTTTCATCCGCCTTATTGAGTCTATCAATGGACTCATCAATCTCTATCATTGAGCTTCTATAAAATTTCTTAGCCGCTCTAATATTTCGGGTAATTTGAGTGAATTGTATAGCCTCCGCCTGTTTTGGGTCATTTAATTCAGCGGACTCCCTAATCTGCTTAAACTGTCAATATCGGACCATAAAGTTTCTAACTCGTTTTTTTTTAAGTTTAGAGCGGGTAAAGATTGGGAGTATTCTTGGATATTCTTGTAATCCTCCTCAAAGTCTCTTAAATCGGATTCAATATAATTTTCTAAATCCCTTGCCAAAGATTTTAATGTGGACATGGCTATGTTTTAATTTCTTAAATTTGGGTAAGTAAGGGTTAATTGTTTGAAATGTGCAAACACTTGGTGTAATGAAAATAATAAGACACTAATATTACAGTGAAGAGAAAAACTTTGTATCCGCAGACACTTTTTTAACTTGTGTACCTTTTCAATTAAATATGTGCACTAAATACCGTGATAAGCACTATTGTTCTCCACAGCAATAATTTTATCTTCCAACAAACTTCCTATAGGGTTGTTGGTTGCCTTGTAAGATATTTTACTTTATTGCTTTTAGACTGAAGGCAAATTTAATTGAAACCTTGAGTACAATTATGTGTGTAAGTTGTAAAATATACAGACTTACCTTGCAGGTTTTAGTGTACAAACCTTCACAAGAGTTTAACTATCTCTTGTTTTATATGTTTTCTTTAGGTTGGGTTGTGTTGCTGTTGTATACGTCCTTTAAGTCGGTGTAACTCTGGTCGTTTATTTACTGTGTGTATTTTATATTTGGGTACTTATTTTTATTTGTTTTTTATTTTATTTATTTTTAGTTAAACCAATTTAGGTAATTTTTTCTTAATATTTTAGTGTAAGTAAAAATATTATATTTATGCCACAGTTGTGTAGTTTTGCATGACACTGTAACCTGGTTATAGTACTTGTTTGTAATGTTGTCCGAGTTTTTGCACTTTTTATTTTTTGGGTGAGATTGCTTAATTACTTGTATTGTTTAATGATTATATTTGCTTTTTATTTGTGATGTTTAATGTAACGCTAGTAGTTAGTTAAAATAAATTCTTTCTTTTATTTATGTTCCTTTGCACTTTATTTTTCGTTTATGCACATAAATAGTAGTTGAGTATATAGATTTGTATGTTGTTACACTTATGGTTTTTTTTTATTGGTTTGTATTTAATATTTGGTACTGTGTTATTATATTCTTTATTTGTCTTTAAAATTATTATATATAGTACCTATAATCACTTTGTGTATGTAAATTTATTCTTTTCTATATGTTTTTGTGTGTGGACTGTATACTGTTTGTTCACTCTTCACTCTTAAGTACCATATTTAAACGGGTTAAAATGGGTTAGAGATATACTTATGCTGTTCTTAACTTCCAGGAATTTTTAAATGAAATGCATATTTTTCAGAAACGTTATAATATTTAATTATGTGTTTATTGACCTTTCAAGTTTAGTATGTAGCAATTTCAAAATAGGATGTATACTAATATATTTATTCAGTTCATATTTCATATGTATTGAAATTTTACTCTGTCTCACTTTTAATTTTAATTAGTGTTATTTATTAGTTTTTTTTTATTGTTTAATATAACTTGTATAAATATAAATGCACAAATTAAGGGTTTTAAGGGTAAGTTAATATAAATTTAGGGTTTCTTTTTGAAATTGTGATCTTAGGTTTTATCTTGTAAATTAACACTTGGATAAATACAAATGTGCACCTTAAGGAATTTAAGGTTGAATTAGTATAAATTTAGGTTTTTGTTGTTTTCTTAATTTAAGTAATTTTAGCACCTTTATATTTCCTTTCGTTTATAAGTATACTAAAGTTGTTTTATTTTTCTTTTTGCAAAAATTTTATTTTCTATTTAATTTTAATTCAGATTTGGTTTGAACTTCTTTTTTTCCTTTTTCAGTGATTTTGTGTTTTTTCCAAGTTTTTTTTTTTTTTTTTACTATGGTAATTATAAACTTTTAATCAACTTTTAGGGACGAGGGTATCACGAACTAATGTGTTGACTAAAATTTATAGCGATCGACGTTGGCTGCAGCTCTTGGTGTTGGGGGTATTGTTGACTTAGTTGTCAGGGTTGGGGCTAGCTGCACCATATTGTTCACTGTGGTGAACAATCTGCGTGCACAACTTCCAGCAGTTGCTTTGTTTTTGTTTCAGATTCTTTGGGAAATTTTAACACATGTATTTTACTTAAGAAACAAGCTTTACATTTTGTTTTATCAATGCTATTATTTTTAAGACTCATTCCCCTTACCATACTTTTGTTGGACAACTCATAAAGGCTTTTGTAATTTAAATGGCCGTATCTATTGTGCCAAAGAATATTCGTGTCATCATTACTAGCAGCGCACATTACTGCTGTCGAACTTGCATTTGCAACAAACATGTTGTCTCTTCGTTCTGCTTTCAGTACGGATTCACCATTTGGTCTTTTTATAACTGCGCAGCTTGCATCGAAGTAAACTCTCAAACCGCAGTCAACAGCTTTGTTTACTGAAATAAAATTAGCTTGCAAATCAGGAGAGTATAAAACGTTTTGGAGTAAAATTTCGAATTTTTTATCATGAATAATTACATCACCTTTTCTAACTGCATTAATGTGTTTATTGCCGGCTAATGCAATAATCTCATTGTGTTCACGAAAACGTGTGAAGAGCAATCTGTTATTACACATGTGTGACGTCGCACCACTGTCGACATACCATTTGTTTGAACTTAAAGATTCTGACTCTGTTGTAATTTTTATTTCTTTTTACGCATTTACTTGCATAGTGGCCAGAAATTCCACACAAAAAACATTTACCGCCAAACTTTTTCTTGTTATTATATCTTCTATCTTTTTTAAAATTCACCGTTTTAGCTGCTAAAGCTTGTTGTTGCAAACTAGACGATATTTGTTCAGTTTCTATTTTTTCT